>OZ023318.1:823260-869738 GCA_964007375.1 Ophion obscuratus
ATGAAGATGTGCATCAACGGAAGCTGGTGGAAGTGGATAGAACGCGAAGGAAGACTAGAGGAAATGTTTTTTCGTGAAGGAGGAAGAAGAGCACCTGAACGTCGTAACATGGAACATCGCGGGATGGGGAAAAATCAAGAAGGCTACCCATTTTCTCGACGAGTTTGAAATCGTTCTACTCCAAGAAACGTGGTTGGAAAGAGTAAAGGAAAATGCGGTTTTAAACACATTGGACAAAAACTTTAAGTGGTGGGCAAAACCAGCGGAACGGGAAAAATCGCGAGGAAGGGCGTGCGGGGGACACATTATAGGCGTTAAAAATCATCTAAAAGACCGTTGTAGGATAAGAGAATGGAAATTCGGAATGATCGTGGAAATTGATAGGAATCCACAACATAAGAGGTTGTGGGTTATCGACGTATATAATAATATTGGCTTTGCACGAATGGAGGAGGATTTAAGGAAAATCCTAGAAGAAGGAATGGCAGAGGGGGCAGGGGTAATCATAGCGGGAGATCTGAATGCGAGGGTGGGACGAGCAAAGGGAATAGTAGATTGTGAAAGAACGGGGGGTCTGGCCGAACAAAGAATGTCAGAAGATAACGTGATCAACACAGAAGGCAGAAAGTTATTACGATTCTGCGAAAAATGGGGTCTGGCAATTCTAAATGGCCGACTCAAAGGAGACCAAGAGGGGAAAAGTACGTTCATAGGGGGCGGTGGAGGTAACTCGGTTCTCGACCTGGTAATTAAAATGGAAGATGAAGAGGATGACACGGTAATCTCGATGAAGGTACTGCCTAGGATTGAATCCGACCATTTGCCAGTAACATTCAATATTAAGGGAGGGGCAAAATCGAAAAAGAAAATCGAACGGAAGAAAAAACAGGACACCAAAAGACTAAGGTGGAAGGAGGAGGGGAGCAAAGAATTCGAACTCGAGGTGGACAGGCAAATTAACGAGGAGCCAAAGAATGAGGAAGGAGAAGTAGATTGGGAGCTGCTAAAGAAAACCATTTGGGAAGCTGCGCGAAAAGTAGGGATGATAAAGACTCATAAGGAAGAATATAGGGAGGCAAGCTGGTGGGACGAGGAGTGCAAGGAGCAGAGGAAGAAAGTGTGGAAAAGCCTAAATGTCTATTTAGCAAACAAAACAGAAATACACAAGAGCAGGTGGAGGAAGGAGAGAAAAGCGCTAAAAGAGTTAAATGCGGCGAAAAGACGAGCATGGTTTGAAGAAAAATGGGCCAAAGTCAGGGAAAGCAGGAACATGGTCGAATGGTGGGAGGCAGTGAGATTTTTTCGGAGTAAAAAGAAAAAGACTGGGGTAAATATTAGTAAAAATCAATGGGTAGAATATTTTGTGAGTCTTTTAGGCAAAAAAGAATTAGGAAGAGAGCGAAGGCACAACCAGGAAGACGAAATTCATAGAAAAACGGAGGACTCAGCCGAGGAAAAGCTAGATAAGGAAATTAGCAGGGAGGATCTGGATAAGGCAATTAAGAAACTAAAAAACAGAAAGGCAGCGGGGGAGGACGGGGTCACAGCCGAATTTATAAAAGGTCTAAGTACCAAAGGAAGAGAAGAATTAAGGGGTATTCTCAATAGGAGCTGGAAAACAGGAAAACTCCCGACGGGCTGGGAAATAGCCAGAATATATCCAATCCTCAAAGCGGGTGATGACAGCATTGTAAGCAACTACCGGGGAATTGCACTACTGAATATCGGATACAAAATTCTTACTGGTATCATGGCAGGCAGGTTGAGAGAGTGGTTGGAAGAAGGTAGAATTTTAAAGGAAAGCCAAGCGGGTTTCCGACCAAAAAGAGGGACAAGGGATCATATGTTCGTTTTAAATTCACTAGTGAACAATAGGTTGAAAAAGAAAGGGGGAAAGATGTATGTTGCATTCGTAGACTTTAAGGCAGCTTTCGACAAGGTTGATAGGGGTCGTATGCTAAATAAGATCTGGCAAAGAGGAATTAGGGGCAAAATGTACGACATGATTAAAGGCATATACGAGAAAACGGATAATGAGGTGATCACGGGTGAAGGAATTTCGAAAAGTTTTGAAACAAAAACAGGAGTAAGACAGGGTTGCCCATTAAGTCCCCTGCTATTCAACTTAGTATTGGATGATGTGGATGACGAATGGGAAAGGAAAAAGGAAGGAGGCACGGTCATGGGAGGTAAAAAAATCTACGCCCTCAAATATGCGGATGACGTGGCCTTAATAGCAGAAGATGCGGCAGGGCTACGCGAAATGCTAAAAACTTTGGAGCGCTATGTGGAGGCGGAAAACATGGAGGTTAACGTGAAAAAAACAAAAGTTATAATATTCAGGAAAGGAGGGAGGAAAAAGCGAAATGAGGTATTCACTTTCAAGGGCGAGAACTTAGAAATCGTTAACGAATACAAATATTTGGGATATTGGTTCTCCACCAAAAACACAACGAGAAAACACTTAACGAGTCTCGAAGGGAAAGCCCGAAAAGCAATAAACGCTGTGTGGGGAATAATGAAACGGGCACGTGTTAACAAGCTAAAGAGTAGATTACAACTTATGGACTCGTTAGTTAAGGCTGGGGCCTTCTACGGGATAGAGCTATGGGGATGGAAAAGAAGAGAAATTATGGAGAAGCTACAGGGCACGTTTATAAAAATGGCAATGGGATTGGCAAGAAATACGCCGGATTATCTATGGAAGCTGGAAGCAGGGAGACGAAGTGTGGAAATAGAGGCAAGAAGAAGAGCGGGAAATTACGTTGTAGAAATCGCAAAAATGGAAGAGGATCGGTGGCCAAAGATATGTTTAAGAGAAGAAATAAGGGGGATTAAAAACGGAAACCCATCGAGATGGGGAAAAGAACTATCCGATGCAATGAAAGACGTCGGAGACGGGAGGGTAATAGACCTGCTATGGGAAGGGGGGGGGGGCACAGGGCAATAGGTAAGGCGTTAGAAGAAGGAATCAAAAGAAAAATGGAACAGGATACGCAGCAGGACTGGATAAAGGCCGACGTATCATCCTTCTGCCCAATCTACTCAAAAATAAAAATTGGGGTAAATAGAGAAAAGTATTGGGATTCGGAAGAAATAAGTGGAGACCTTAAAGAGACATGGGCCCGTCTTCGTTGTGGTAACATAGGGAAGCAGGGTAAAAAAGGATTTATAAATACGAACTGTGGGGTGTGTGGAAAACATGAAGAGAGCATAGAGCATATTTGGAAGTGTGAGGAAGCCAGAACAAGAATGCGGAAAAAATGGGTCCAGGCGGTGGATAGCTGGAGAGGAAACAGACAGGGAACAGAACTAAAAGAGTGGACAATAGAAACGCTAAAAGGGGAAATCAACCCAGAGTTGTGCGAGTTCGTAAAAGCCTATGAGCGAATAAAAAGGGCGAGAACCGAGGGATCCACCGGAAATAGGGAAAGGGAGGGGGAGCAAGATTAACTGATAAGCTAGAATATAAGATAAATTAGAACATAAGAAAATGGAAAACGCGAAAATAAATGAAAACAAAGAGGGAACAAGCGAACTAAATGCAATGTACCAAGCGATCGAGAGAATTATATGAAGGACGGACTGTAAAAGGTGTAGTACACCATACCGTGGAAATAAATACTACTATACTAATAAATAAATCGATCTTTAAAAAATTGTTTTGTATTCTTCAATACCCAATTAATATACAAAAAAAAAACCAGACCGATTAGATTATTTTTTCTTTAAAAAAAAAAATCGCGAAAAACAGCGATTTTTCGGGCTGTCACACTGGAAAGCTCCCTTAAACATGGCTGGGGTCACACGGACCCATGTAACCACGAAGTTACAGGCCGATGGAGTCACCTCGAAGGGGTAAATAATGTTGAAACTCTTTAATGTCAATGTCTTTTCAATAGTGTTAATATTTGATAGTATTTATTTAGAGAATCGACTGTTGGTACTGTCTTTTTCAGTTCATTGAATATTAAATAGTGTTAATAGTGTGATGTTCAAAAAGTTAATTGATTATTAAATAGTGTGTTTTTTTAAATTGATTGACTATTGAATGGTTTTTATCTAGGAGTCTTAACAGTGTCTTTATAATTAGTTGACTATTGAATAGTGTCGTTTCAACTAATTCACTATCAAATGGAGTCTTTTCAATGGTGATAATAGTTAATAGTGTCTTTTCAGTTAATTGACTATCAAATAGTGTATTTCCTATAGTTTCTTCTCAATATTGCTAATATTCAATAGTGTCTTTTTAATTTTATTAATAGTTAATAGTGTTTTTGTTGTTATTTGATTATAAAAAAATGGCCCTCTAATTAGGGGGCATCCATTAATTACGTGAGGTGATTTTGGCGATTTTTCGACCCCCCCTCTCTCCCTGGTGAGATGTCGTGAGATTTAGCTCGACCCCCTCCCCCCTCCCCTAATCTCACGTGAGATTTTTCAAAATGCATACTTTCACGGAAAATAAATTGTAGTAGAAGTAACTGCGATTGTAGTACCATTTACTCCACCATATAAAGTAGTAGGGAGACTCTCTCTACGTGATAAAAATTACGTGATTACTAAAATTACTAAAACTACCAAAATTACGTGATATTTGCCGAAGCCTCCCTCTCCCCCACGTGAGATTGGTTGAGATTTCGCTCGACCCCCTCCGCCCCCCCAAAACGCCTCACGTAATTAATGGACGCCCCCTTACTTGAGAATGAAAGCGAAGTAAAAGCTCCACCGCATGACATACGAGTGCGGGAGAGACAGCTGACACTTTCGAGCAGAGATTATATTCCGAGATGAATAATTTTTAGGAAAAAAGAAAATCGTCAAGCCAATGCGTTCGTAAATTCTACAGAGCCCGAATATTCTTTTTCTTCTTCCAAAGAACTCAACGATCTATGGTTAAACACTCTTTAAAAAGGACAGCTTCAATTGTTTTCCACGACCCTATAGTTCGATGGGCACAAAAATTGCACCGTGCCTTGAGTTCAGTTTGGGCTTTTCGATTTTTTTCGCAAATTACAGTCTGACGGAAAAACCAATGATAATTATTGTTCCGACTCACAAATTGCGATTAATGATATTGGAGAGAGCTGACAATTTCTCCATCGTGAGAGCCTCGGTCTTGGTGTCTTTCTCCTCGGCGACGATATTCGCGACGTCCGAGTTGACATCGGCTCGTCTCTTTTTCACGGTAGTTGTGCCCATTGCGAGTTGACCGGTGTAACGTTGCCGGCTGGCACCGACCGCGTAATCGGACGACCTCAATTTGTCGTAATATTCCATGTAACTTTTGTTCAGCAGCTGTTGAGTCTTGACGGGAATGTCGGTCGTCTCGCCGTTGGGCGTCATCAAGGTCGCGGGCTTATTTTCCTCAACGTTCGACAGATCGTTTCTCCGATTGTCGGCATAGTCGGGAAGATTCTCGGAATCGTCGGTGGTGAGATCCTGAAGAATACGTCCGCGTGGCCGATTATCGTCGTTTCTCTTGACGCGCGAGGGATGCGCGCAGTCGTCATCCTTGTGGCGATAAGCATCTCGCCCGGATATGTGGGGATCCGAGATATTTTTGTAATTTTTCGAAAGTGACGAGGAACGGGGCAAATGTTGTTCGGACTTCATTTTCCGGTTTGGCCTGGAAGTCTTGAGATCGGTCGTCTTGGTGGGCTCTTTGTCGTCCATCGAGGATTCCCGGTCGTGCGGACAATCGCTCCCGGAAGTCCTCGCGTAAGCGATCTCCCGGCTTGCCGGGCTCGAACAATAATTTCTTCTTTTCTTCCTCGCCTGGCTGGAGTCTCGTGCGCGAGCGAAACGCTGATCCTTCGCCTCGTAATCGGAACCGGAAGCGCTCGTGTCCTTCGAGTAGAGACGCGGTGCGCTGGAGTCCAGGAGTTTCACGTCCAGGCCGTACGCCTCGGAGTCCGTCGTGTCGGACATGAGTTGTTGCGCTCTCGGAGCCTTGAAACTCTCCGATATACCGTCCGAGCGAAGCTTACCGTCGTCGCATCTCGAGCCTGTGTCCTGCTTGCGTTCGAGCCTGACAGGTGGCGTTGCCAGCATCTTCCGCGATCTTTGCGCGGCGCAGTAGTCCGCTGGCAATTTTTCTTCACCCTGAGGAATCCTCGACGCGCTTCCGGCCGTTTCTTTGCTCATCGGGGATTCGGGAACTTCCGATATCCGCGAAAAATTACCCTTTGAGGCATCGAGAAGATGACGCTGGTGATTATTATGATGATGATGATGGTTGCTGTTGAGCACGGGGCTCGAGGGTATCGTCAGGACTGGACCGAGCGATAATTCCGACGGAACGTCGCTCTTCGCTATTTGCTGGGTCGATATCTGTAGTGGCAAATTTTGGTAACTCAGCACCGGCACGTGGACGTTGTAACACTGGGTCGTGTACTGACAGGAAGACACCGAACTCGTGTCGATTTGTATCGTCCCGAGGGGCGCTGCCTGCGCTTTACTCTCGACGACCAAAAGAAGCTGGCCCGTGTTTTTAACCTTAAAAAAAACCAATTTACATCTTACGTTGATTGCTTCCGGCATGATTAAATTTGTTCTCAAGTGGGAGGCCTTTGATTGTTACGCGATCGCTTCCTTTACCTGGCAGCACTGCAAACAGGGAGACTCAGCTGGCGGGTTCCCCGTTGCTACACTCGGCAAGACCGTTTCTTCCTTGGCGACATTTTTTTTTTCAACCGTCCGCTCGGCACTTTTTTCCTCCCCGTTGAGAGACCATTCCCCGAGGGCACTTTCCTCTCCCTTGCCAACAGCTCCAGTCGGACTGTCCAGTTTCTTCGCTGTATCGTCCGCTAATTTGTTGGAATCTTCTACTTTATTCGGCTCCGCGACGGATCCATCGTTGGGGCTCTTGTCCGACGAGACGGGCACCGAATCATCAGTTACTATCGTTTGAACACCGATACTGTCCATGTCTCTTATCTCACCGGGCTTTTCGGCTTCTTGCTGCGTCACTTTGGGTCTGGATTAAATTTCGGACAATTCTACGTTTGACTGTTCGTTCACGTTAAAAATCGTGGATAATTGTAATGGAAATATTGACGCGGTTTCCGGATTTAATAAATCGATGATTACGTTACTAAGTAATTCACTAATCGAGTAATTAATTCACAATATTAATGACAGATCAATCAATAGAGTAACCAATAAATTGTACAATTATGACGTCTAATTAATAGCGTCCTTGATTGAACAATTAATGAAAAAATAACTTGCATTTTGGACGGTCTGATTAATTAATTGAGCCATTTATCAATTAATCAACAAATTAAATCATTGTCCGATTAATTACTCAACTAATGAAAATGTATTTGCATTTAAGGCTGTCTGGTTGATGAATTAATTAGCCAATCGAATTACTCGATTAATTAATTAATTCATTCATTCATTCATTAATCATACAGCCTAAATTGAATTTAAACTATTGACGAGCTTCTACTTATTTTACTGTCTGCGTGGAAAAAAGAACATTTAATTCCTGTAAATTGACATAACTCACGGATCGTAATCTTTTTCGGGAATGGTTTTTCTAATATCCTCGCTCGCTGATTGGACCTGGTTAGAAATAATGACAGCCGAACGGCTCAGCTCGGTATGATTGTCTCGTTCTCGATCCGGCGGCTCGGTCGACGTCATTTGACTCTTGACAGTAGTCACCCTAATTGACGACGGGAAACAACACTTCCTTTAGGTCGAACACTGTCGATCATGGCGTCAAAACGGAAATGTATGTGTACTTTTTAAAACGAGGATCCGCACAGCCGGGCCGTCGTTTTATGGGGTGACTGAGGTGTGAGCCTTTTTGGTAAATGTTCGGGTGCAACGACGCCGGCACGTGATCTTTGGTGAAGCCCGTGCTTGATCTGATGAAGAAATTCTTGTTAAATCATCAGATTAATAAATAAATCGTTGATTATCTTTTATCGCAAATTTCGAAAAATTCGGAATTTGGACAAAGGTTTGGTAAATGTAAAACGAAAAAAAAAAAAAACTAACTGATGGGAATTGGTGTGTCGTACGGTCGTGCGACTTTTTCTCGGTGTACCAGTAAGGGTTACGACGCACGGTGGTTCGATGACATCGTCCATATCCTCGGCCAATTTTCTCTGCGGTATTTTCGGCCACGACGGATCGGCGGGAATCCTAAAAAGTTATTTTAGAAATTTAAAAAAAAAAAAAAAAACTGATTGCCTCTTTTAGCGTGTTGATTCATCAGCGCTCACCTTAACGATCCGACGTTGTACTTTTGCGCGTTGGGCAATAAATTTTCGGTGTTCACTGGAAAGTGAAAAACGACATGCGGCAAATAGTTTTTTTTTTCACCGGAGAAAAATTGTCGTTTACCTTTAATGTTTAACTGGAGTGCGTTCGATGCATCGCGACACGCCATGTCGAAGGAATCGCACATATCAATTTACGGAAGTTTTTTTTCGCTATTCACACGCCCCTGAAGGAATCGCTATTTTTTTTTCTCCTTTTCGAACAGAGACCCGATAAGTTCTAATGACACTATCAGTTTTTGGGAAAAAGAAGAGGAAAAGTGTCGAAACGGACTCGGGTCTTGCGATCCAAGTGTCATCCGGCAGTCATGGTCGAAACAATCGTCGATCGAAATTGTTTTTTTTTTCGTCCCTCTGTGTAGCCATGACTACGAGGTTGTACTCTTACTTTGCCTCTTTCTGGGCCATTTTTTCGTCGAGACATCACGAAAGTTCCACTCTTTAACGCAAACTCAATATTTGCGACTGGAAGCAGAAAAAAAATAATTGAAACACCGTAATGGCGACTGGCGATTTTTCATTAACCTAGTTCATTTAATGTTTAAAAAAATGAGGCCAAATCCAACAAAATAAAGAAAAATAAACCCAAAAAAGTCAATCCAAATAGACCCAAACGAAATTGGACTTTTTGTTTATTAAAAAAAAAAAAGAATCCGAAGCCAACCGACAAACAAAAATAAACCCAAGCCCAAACAAACAAAAAATCAACTCAAACGAACTGGAAGTCCCGATATTTTTAAAAAATCCTTGTTTATTTGTTCTTCGGAAAATCCAAGCCAAGCCCAACATCATTCAAAACGACAAAAAAGGATCGCACTTCCGAGAAGAATTAATCAGCGTCGTTGATATTCGTAATGCTTTTGCTTTTATCTTTTAATAATCCTCCGATATTTTTTTACACAATGCGTATACAACTCTACAATTATAACGATACGGTATAATTTATTTACAATAAATATACAGGAATATTACATATAGGAACAGTCAACTAACTTCTACAACGAGATATCATGTATATAGTTGGCTTTTGCACACATCTTTTTCTTCTTTCGCTTTGTTCGTCTCATTTCAACTTCCTTTTTCTTTTTTCTTTTTTTTTTTCTTAATGTACCTTAAAGTTACTGTACTTTTTCGTTCCCTCGTGGTTTCTTCTTTTTTGCGCACCATATTTCAATGTATCACAACAGAGTGAAGCTTCGCGATATTAAAAAATTCTTTCGTAAGCTCGTAAAAAAGAAGAACTAAAGGGCACGGAGTCGATTCGCTGCTGGCTCCGGATGTCCGTAGAAAAATTGCTTCCATGCATATACGTGTATGCGCACACGCATATGTGTGTGTAGAATAAAAATAAATAAACATATAGATTAGACTGATTCAAAAAAAAAAATTTCCTTCTGGATTCTCGTGCTATTGTTGGGCACTGATAAAACAAAATTTCTCTAAAAATATGGGCGCGGTCACTCAATTTTTAGAGGTGGCTATCTCGACTTTTTTGTATTTGAATTTTTTTTAACGAACGTATTGCATTTAAGCATAGTCATGGCTTCGGATTACGAAATAAAAATCACATCCAGCAGCTTTTTCGTAACAAAAATAAACTCTAACAATTTGAAAAGGGTGCAATATTCACAATTCAAATCCAGGTAGATCAATAATGGCGTCTATACTACTCTCGTTATTCATGTAGATTTATTTATACGCATTAACATTTCGCACTTTTTACGAAAAATTAAATTATAAGCTTTTATTCATAAATCGTATATTTACATTTTCAAAATGCTACGCTTATATTATCTTCAAACTCATTTACATTTCTTCCCAGCCATTCTCAAGTTCGTTAACATTTTGGGCAGAACGAAAATGTGCAACGTTGAACAGTTTGTCCAAATCTCTCTTAAATTTACGCTCCTTCGATATTTGTGACGGCAAATTCTTTTTAACTCGATTTTTTAAAAGTTGTTTCCAGACTAGGTGGAGTTTTATTGATTTCAAGATTGCGTTATTCAATCGACGCGTTGGAATTTCAGCACATTTCCATTGTTCGAAAATTTCTTTCATCGTTTCGTGTGCACTTCGACGTATGGTCAGTTTTTCTCTGTTATGTTTGTAAAAGAACAAACTCAAAACTTTTCCGATTTTTATCCGTAATCCGAAGCCATGACTATGTTTAAATGCAATACGTTCGTAAAAAAAAATTCAAATACAAAAAAGTCGAGATAGCTACCTCTAAAAATTGAGTGACCGCGCCCATCTTTTTAGAGAAATTTTGTTTTATCAGTGCCCAACAATAGCACGAGAATCCAGAAGGAAATTTTTTTTTTGAATCAGTCTAATATAGATGTACAGGGTGACAAATGTAAAGTGGCCATGTTTTTTGAGTGCCTGGCACGGAGACTTTGCGTCCGAGCAAAAATATGACATTGGGTAGTCTCTCGAGTCCTAGTCGAAAAAAAAAATTCGTCTATTTTTGTGGCAAGTAGGATTATCCAGAAAAAATGAGCATTCTGGAAAAAAAATCGATATTCCATTTTAGGTTTGGCAGAATGAAGATAATTAAATTCCGAATACGAATAAGACTCCTCAAAAAACGGTTTTCAGTGGAATCAAATTTCGCTCGTTCACTTTAAAATGCATCTTCGATTATTTTTGTACGCGATGCCCGGGATAGACAAAAAAATGTTCAGTTTCAATTATCTTCATTCTGCTGTGCTGAAAATGGAATTTTTCCGGATTGATCAACTTTTCTGGCAAGTACTACCCGTCACGAAAATTCGCTGCTTTTTTTTTCAAGCACTTGAAAAATCATTGAGGATAATATTTTTTCCGGTCGCAAACCAGACCCTTGAAAAATACTTGGCCACCTTAGAATCGCCACCCTGTACACGCATGTGCACAAATATATTTTCATTATTTTTTATTATCCGTAACAAATCTCACGACGTTCGTTAAAACCGTCGCATATTTTTTTCACCATAAAACATAACATTGTGCGAGTCTCGAGTTTCTTTTTATTTTTGTTCCCAAAAAATGAAAAATCAGACTCGAGTGACATTTGTGTTTATGTAAAGACAAAAAAAAACATTCTTTATGGCAAACGCGGTCAATAATTCTCTCCCCCTCTCTCTTGTTCGTTTGTTTTTGTGTGTCTTTTTTTTCGGGGACATTAGATTCTCCAATTATTCATAGAAAAATACATCATCTCCCTGGCGAGGGGAGGGGGATCGGGGAATGTCACAGTATAAAAACACGTTTCTTCCCTCTCATTTTCTGACTAGATTTTTAAAAAATGTTTTCTTCGTTTTACGTTTTATAATCGTTTTTTTTTTCCCTTAATTTTTCACCAATTCGCGATTCGACGCTGATCTCTTGCCGTCAGGCTTGCGGAGAAAAAAATCGAGAAGAAAAGAAAAAGAGAAAACGTTTGTGAGTTTCGGAAGAAACGATGGGGCGGATGTATAATATTTTTTGTCTCAAAATCCAACGATCGTCGAAGGATACTTCACTGGTTGAATTTTCGAAACGTTAGAACAACTTTGACTTGGTCCAAAGTGCCAATCGCGTTTCTTCGGGAACTTCTTTCGATTTGCGTGAAAACATTTTATTTTATTTTAGAGAACGTTTAAATTGTTACCCTGATACTGTCAAAGTACACGGACGAATAGCCGTCTCAGGCTCGTATCGGCGCATAAAAAACAATACAAAAGAGGAAAGAAGCAGAAGAAACAAACGTTCAAAGTTAAGTACACGAGACGCACGTACGATGCGTTTGTTTGTGGTCGTAGGAAATGCGGAAGTACAATTGAAGCTTTTTCAATTTCTATTTCCTTTGCCGATTTTAATGTGTCTTTTTCATCGTTAATTCCTTAATTTGTAATACTTGTCAATTTTTCGAATTTTCCCTTCCCAAATGTCTTCCTTTCGTTTCTTTTTTCGGAGTATCGACGCACTCAATTGCCTATATATATATCGATAACATTATTCAACAACTGTGCAGCTGATATGGGATGGGTAATTTGTCGAAAAGAAAAAAAAATGCATATTCGCCCCTTTCGTGGCCCATCGAGAAAAAATAAAATCTTTCAATTATGACAATTCTGTTTTTTTTTTTCGGATACGTGAAAAAAATGGTTCGAATCCTTCTAATCGAATAATAATAATTATTATTGTAAATTCGAACCGTCTTTCTTGAATTTGTCAACTGCGAATTCGTATGTAAAAAAATATAAACCTATTGTTTGTATCACCGGGACGAATGTTTCCTTCGGAAAGTAAACGATAATAATAAAATTAAAAGCGACTTCCGACGCGAATGTCGGAAAAATAAACGTCAAATATACACAACGAAATAAAAGAAACGTAACTGTTCAACAATACGGACACACATTTTGTTTCTCCGCTCGTGTGGTCTCTCTCCGATATGTTATTCCTCTGAAAAAAAAGAATCTCGTCTCCGGAAGTGTAATCACGTTAATCGAAGAACGATTCGCGGAATATGGATCATTTGTAACGAAACGAGAAAAAAAATATCGTAGGCAGTATCGCGGGATAATTAACGACGAGAAAAAAAAAGTATGCCGGACGAAAACGTGTGCGAAAAAGCTCTTCGAGTTTTTTTTTCGAGTCGGCGGAATACTTTTTTTTCGCCCCTTTCATAAATTTGAAAGAAAATAAATAACTGGAGGATGAAAGTTGCAATTATTGTCGTGTTAAGCCTCGTGATCCTCGCTGTTTATGCCGATCAGCGACTGCGTTTGCTCCGCTTCGAGATCGGGCAACCTGGAGGAAAAAAAATCTTTTCACGCTCCGATCTTTTTTCCCCAGATGCTTGTCAACGAATAATTTATTATCGATACGCATGGGTGTGTTTATTTCGTCGTACCTGGTGGTTCGGCCTTTACGGAAAATCCACGTGTAAAGGCCCTTGACCAGATCCATGATCGGGTCCCAATTGTCGTAATGGGACAAAAGCGAGACGGTCAAGAAAGCGAGCAGCATTGGTATCGTCCCGAGATAAAATATACACGGATATTCGACCTTTTTCAGGAGAACGTCGGCCATCATGGACATTGGCATCGACAAACTAACGGCCAGTGTAGCTATGAGGGACGACGTCAAGAAGCAACCCCTGCGATTAAAATTGCATTTTTTTACAGCTATTTATAAGTTTGAACATTTTTTAAAGAATTTTTATGTTTTTAGAACAGTTTTACAATTTCTAAAAATTTGTTGAATCGTTTTAGAATATTTATACATTTTTGAAAGCGTTTTGGATGCTTTCATATATTTGTACAGTCGTTTTCGATTTATAAAATATCATTATCAGTTTAGAATTCGTCATATATTTTTAGAATCGTTTCAGAGTTTTTATATATATTTGTACAATTATTTTCGTGTTTTCAGAATAGCGTTACATGTTTTATAAATTTTTCGAATCCTTTTCGAATTTTTATAAATGTCTGAATCCTTTTTGGAATTATCGTCAATTTGTTAAAACGTTTCAGAATTTTTCACATATTTGTAGAATAGTTTCACAGTTTTCATTAGTTTTAAGAGTAGCTTTAGCATTTATTAAAAAATTTCGAATGAATATTTTTTATCGCTTTGGAATTTTTCGTATATTTGTAGAATCCTTTTAGAATTTTCATCAGTTTTTAGAATAGCTTTAGAATTTCTAGAAATTTCGAGAAATCTTACGAATCCATGTAGAATTGTTATGCATTTTCTTAATCGACTTGCAACTTTCCTAAATTGTTAGAATCATTTTCGATTTTTTCGAAATGATTAAAATCGTTTTAGAATTTTCTAAGTGTGATTCAAGGATTCGTTCACATCGAAATGTGTAGAATGGTTGTAGACTCTTTGAGAAATATTCATTTCTAACAATGCATTAATCTTAAAGTGAAAAAATGGGCAATATTGTCCGCTGGAGCGAGCCTTAAAAAAAAATCGTTCGAGTGTTACGAACTTTGATCGCGACTCACCAGAGCCAGAGCACTTCGCTGAGTACGGTGCCGATGAGGCCGTTGATGATAAGGAATGTCCATTGGCGCGTGTTGGGCCATTCGAACTCTTCCCAATGTCCGTAGTGAAGTATGAAGAAGAGGGGCCAGAGCATGGTGAGATTGAACAGTCCAACGAAGCCGAAGAACATCGGTATGTCCATTTTGTCCTCGTGATCGACCTTCCTCTTGAGGAACACTATGTAAGCGGCGTAGAAAAAAGCGCTGACCAGCGCCAGTATGATGCCCGTGGGTATTCCGTTGGTTTCCAGGCTCAAGTCCGAGAGGCCGACCAATACCAGGCCGAATATGCTGACCGACACGGCGACCAGCTTCGACAACGTGAATTTGTCGCCACCGTTGCTCGGGAAGAATGTGGCGAGGAACAACGTGAACAAACTCGACGTGGACGACAGTACGGTCACGATTCCGGCCTCGGTCTCCACGAGGGAAATTTGGTAAGTATAATTCGCCATGAACCACTGGGGAAAGAGCCAAAGGGATTTATTTTTGCAGAAGTTCAACGGGTATGATTGACGGCAAAAGCGAAAAGGGAGAACCCGAACAAACTCAAAGGGCAGAATTGAAGGAAAAAGCGAAAAGGGCGATCTCAAACGAACTCAAAGGGCACGATTGAAGGGAAATGCAAAAAGGGATCGCTCAAACAAACTCAAAGGGCATGATGAAAGGAAAAATCGAAAAGGGCGAACCCAAACCGACTCTAAGGGCATGATTGAAGGAAAAAGCGAAAAGGGATCGCCCAAAGAGAGAGCCCGAACAATCCCGAACAAACTCAAAATACGTGATTGAAGGGACAAGCGATAAAACCTACCAGTAGGCAAAACATAAGGGCGATTTTGGCGACTTTCTGCACGGAAAACTTGTGCGCTTGGCGCCTAGCGTGTTCGCCAGCTCTGACGCTCGCCTGGTAGCTCAGTCTTGCTAGGAGAGCTTCGGTCGCGTCGCTCTCGGACATGTGTCGGACCTCGGCCAGCTTGCTGAACCTCACAGCCCTTATCGACGAGTCGTCGCTCTCCGTTCCCGACGAGCGATCGCAGTGGTCCGGCGTTTTGATCGGTACAAAGGTCGGATCGCTCTGCAAGTAATTTTTAATACACTTTTTCCTTCTCTCGTTAACATTTCCGGTTGCCTTAAGAGCTTCATCGTCACACGCACCAGACTAGTGTTGGCTTCCGAGTAAAAATTGTCGTCTTCAACGTTGGGATCTATGAACTGGAGAATGCGATTTTTGTTTGTTTGGCTCGGGAGGCGGAAATAATTTTCAGGGCTATCGAATCGGTCGTACCATGTAAGTGGCGGGTTTGTTGCACTGGTCTCTCCAAGGCGGCCAGAAACAAAGGCCCAGCAGGTAGAGCGTGAACATCGACGTTTTGACGTAAGTGCTGAAAAATGGCTTCTCGAATTTAGCTTCCCTGTAGATGTACTGAAAATTCGCAAAACCACGTGCTTATAGCTTCCTCGCGTTTCTCCCACGTATTTTTTGTTCCATTCTGGGACTCACTTTGGTAAGTTCGGAGCTCGAGACCCAAATAATGTCGACCAGCAGTAGTACCAAAAGGCCGAGCACGAGCCTTTGCGACTTGTTCATCATCGCCGCCAGTCTGTGGGGATCCTCCGCCATCCCCGGTTGCCTGCGCTGGCGCAGCTCCACCGAGCAACTCATCTGATCGCCCATAAACCTTTGCCGCGCTTCGATTCTCTCTCTACGGCATTGTACCCGCGACGATCGCTGCTCCCTTATACATCTGATGGAGAAATAAAAGCACGTTGACGAGCCGCGGAACGATTTCTTCCAAACTTCTGAGGGAAAAATGTTTCTTCGGCTTGAGAACAAAATCGTAGGATTGGAAAAAAATCTGGGGGCGGCAGAAATGTTCTCCGATGAGAGATAAACTTCTCCGATGGGAGAAGCTTTGAAAGGTTTATATCAATTAACCAGTTGATATATTTTACTGCATTAACATTCCGATTACATCAATTTATATATTTATAATATTGATTATATTAATGAAAATATTAATTATATTATCGATATAATTAATATGACATAATGGTGCATTGACTGGAAAAAGATTCTGTAAGAATCCAGAGAACTGCAATAACGTTGGGTCGTTATGAAACGTTCATTAATTAATACATTCATTATATTAATTAGTATATCAATGGATAAATTAATATTGTACAATAGAATTAATATAAAGTGGTTAATGAATGACTAAAAAAAATCCATAAGAAAACAACAAACTGTGCTATAACTGTGGGTCGCTATTGAACGTTAATTAATTGATATAGTAATTATATTAATCAATATATCAGTTATATTCGATAATCTATTAATTCATATCAATTATTGTATTAATATTATCCAATGTAATTATTATAAAGTGGTCGAGCAGAGGCTCCGAAAAAAATCTATACGAATCCAAGGAACTCTAATAAATTGGGATCACTATTGAACGTTAATTAATGAATAGGTTCATTATGTTTATTAATGTACGAATTAAAATATTAATTATATTATCAATGTGTATTAATATATAAATGAAATAATCAATATATCATTTATAATAGTTCAATCAATTAATATATTAATATTATACGATACCGTTGATATAAAGTGGCCAAGCACTGGCGCGGAAAGAATTCTGTAAGATTCCGAGGAATTGCAAAAACTTTGGGTCACTATTGAATGTTAAGTAATTCACATGTTGATTATATTTGAAAATATATTAATTATTCAATTGATATATAGATTATGTTAATTATATTAATTAATATATTGATCGTATGATAAGATATAATTAATATAAAGCCAGCTGGGAAGTATTGCGCGGGAATTCCAGGTACTGCGATAACTTTCTATCGCTACCGAATGTTTGGTTTCGGACGAGTAACGTTCTTACAAATCCTAAATACTATTTTAGCCTCTCGGTTTTCCTTGTTACAGTGGAAACGCTACGGCAGAAGAAAAAAGTGCTTCTTATGCGTGACGTAACTTTCCAACAGCGTCTCAAGGCCGGCAATTAAAAGTCGGTGTTGCTGCGCTAATAATTCGCCCGAGGCAAGCATAGCTCGCATGTGCAACAGTCGAAGGAAAGAGGAGCGGATAGGTGAAGAAAACATGCTGGTAGAAGAAACAAAAATTGATGTTCGCCCAAAAGGAAGATATGAGGAAAATTAAAGAAATGAAGAAACCGGAAGTGATTGTCGAGGGAGCCGGTGAAAAAAATTAAGGATCGTAACAGGTGGATTGTGATGACAATATGTATACTTAAACAGATTGAAATCCCACGAAAAAAATATCGAACTGAACGTAAATTGTTCGATATTCTTCTTGGCTTGACTTCGGAAACGCGAGCGAAAGTGGGAGGCGTCACGATCGTGGGAAGAACAAAAAAAAACGTAAAATTCCACTCACCTAAGCGATGAGACACGAACGGTGTCATGATAAAAATTATACACCGTGTAAATGTCTCTCCTTCGGCCGGGGGAGAGAGAGAGAGGAGTGAAATATTCTACATGTTCAAACTCGCGGTTTCGCGAGACACGAGCGCCGAAACCGCTTCGCCTTTTTCACCGGCCCGGAAGCTCTTAATTTCTCACTGGATACGCGCCTAACGTCTATGGGCGTTAGTAATTGCATGAAAAATGTCAATAAATCGCCGAAATTGCCGGACATCGAGTAAGAGCGGCGGCCATCTTGGATTTCCACGCTCGCCGGAGCGAAGATGACGTTTTTTAATTCGTCTCCGTGATGCACGGGGCGCTGCGCTCCGTCGTTTCTCCGATATTCATTCGCTTTACGGGGAAATGCGTGTACAGGGGCACTCAAAAGATACGGGCCAAACACGAGGCAGTGGAACGTACGGGATTTTTATTTATGCTTATCGATTTATCATACGTATTATATTATTATATCCATTATATTTTTTATATTTATTATGTTTATTATATTTATTATATTTATTATAATTATTATATTATTATATCTATTATATTGATTTATTTATTTTTCGAGGTTTATGATTGCATTGGGATAATATCGGTTTTTTAGTAAATGTGGCCAAGTGTGATTTTTTAAATTCGATGGAAAAAAACTTCGTCAGTTTGAGCTGAATAAGAAAAAGAGCTGGTCCTTAAAATTTTGTAAATACAATTTTTTATGTCTATTTCTATAGCCTAGCGTCTAAATTTCAATTTGCAAAAACGATTTTGTGAAAACTCCGTAAGTTGCCAAATTTATGGTGATTTTTGTGAAGGGTCAGCCCACAGCGATTTTTGAGTCAACGCAATGAAATGTGATCTTTTTTTTCCCTCGGTGCGGAAAGCTTCGTTAGTTGAAGCCGATTTTTGGGAGAAGGGCCTGAACCTTGAAATTGCAGAAAAATATTTTTTGGTATATTTTTGTGACCTAGGGTCTTAACGTCAATTTGCGATAAATATTTTGTCAAAATTAAAAAAAGTTAACCGATTTATGATAACTTTCGTGAGGGCTCACTGCGATAGTCTCTCTTTTATTTTGCGTTTACTTCGAAACTATGCTTTATAAAACGGTGCAGGTCGTATATCAAAAACTATTCGTCCGATTCCCTTCAAATTGGGACAGAGCACAGTTTATAATATTTTCTATCGTATGACCGGATGATCTTTTTCATATGTTTCTCCATTTATTAATAAAGAATTATTAATGTTGCTTGTTTTTCGTTAAAAATTGAACTCCATTTCCACACGCGGCCATTATCGTAGTTTTCAAAATTTCAAAAAATTATCTAGTGTTATGACACTTTTACTATTATACTCAGAGTACATTTTTTTATTTTTCAGTTTAGATGGGCCTAGATTCCAGAAGCACCTGCACCAATTGGCCGTGCAGAAGCGATGGAACTTTCTTCTAATAATAACAACGTCATTGTTTATCAATATTTTTCAATGAAAAAAAAAATTTATGTATCAATTGTGTGCTCTCTTGGGGACTTTCGGACAAGTCCGTTTGAGTTTATTTTACTCAATCGATACAATTACACAAGTAGAATTGCGATGTTATTTTGAAACGTCGACTCCTGATTTTTTTTCCCAACAGTACACGAATTAAAACTAAAAAAAATGATAATTCAAATAATATGATAAAATGTTTATATTATAAATATTATAAATTATAATATATAAAATAATATAATTTAAAAATATAAATAATATAAAAAAAATATAAAAAATATAAATAAAAAATATAAGATAATATAATTTTAAAAAAATATTTATAATTTTATATTATAAATATTTTATATTATAAATATTATAAAAGTTTTATTTCTCCTCGAATATTACGAGTAATTCTAAATTGCCATACTCGTTCCAGTGTGAATTGAGCTTTACAAGCCCGGCATCGGTCGCCCTGGCAACTCGACGTAAAAACACACATAAATAGGTATTTTCTTCGTGGACACGAACAGCATAGAATATTTCAGTGTACCAGAAGCGTGACGTACAAGTAGAAAGAGCTTGAGAATATTAGCTCGACTATACCGAAAGGTTGGAGGTTAGAAGCTTGCCATAGTACAATATGGCTAACAATGCGCTTAGCAACGGGCGTGTGCTCCATCAATCGGAGCAACGTTTCAGAAACGAGAGAACCTCCGATAGACCTAAAAAAGGTAATTTTTTGCGACACCCGTCAGGTCTTCTCGCGCACGTTGTTCGTACATGTACAGGGTGCTTAAAAAAAATATGTCTAAAAACTTCAAATATGTACATTAGGGTGGCACAAATTTAAGTTCTATTTTTTTTCCTTTTTCTCACCGTACAATTATCTTCTTTAAAGAAAAAGAAATTCTCGCGAGCGCTGCGAGAGGTAAAAAAATATTTAGAGGTCGCTCAAGCCTCCCAAAAATTCAGATTTTTATAAAAAAAATCGATTTTTTTAATTCACTTCTTACCCACGAATATTGCGTTTTATAATTTTTAAATTAACCTCGCGAAAGCTCTAGCCGGCCAATGAATATTTAGTGGGCACTTAAGAGCTTCGAAATTGTCATTTTTTTTACTCCTGTCACTCATAAATTCGATGTCTTGTTAGATTTTCAAAACAATTGATCCTTTTTTCTTCACAAACAGTTTTCGTAGCTGTACTCTGTGACGAACGACGCCATAATAAGATAATACATTATAACACATAAGGTAAATGTCCCAATTATTGAACAGCTAAGGATCTGGGGGATTGAATTCGGTGAGAAAAAAATATAAAATCAAGAAAAAACCATCGCTTTCAGGTTCAAATGATACTTTGATATTTTTACTTTCGAAATATCACCCTTTAAAGTATTTTTAAATTATTTCAAATGAAAAAAAAAGAATAACAATGTGAAGCATGCAAATGTCCCAATTATTGTACACTGGAAGTGCCTGTGTCCCTAATATTGAACAGGCATGTCCCAGTTATTGAACGCTCTCGAGAATTCTCTTTTCGTTCTGAAAATATTATTTCGGGTACAATATTAAGAGATAAAAGCAAAATGAAACACTTAAATAATCTTTTGTTGATCATGTAAAAATACAAAAATATATATATAGACTCTTTTGACAGGTTTTTGGTTCATTCGCATTTGGTTTATTTTTGCTTTTCGACTCGAACTTCATTTTATTTTTATTTTCAGCTTCCTCGTTTTCATGTTCTGTGTTTGTTTGATTTTGTCGCAGTTTGGCTCCCTGAAATATCGGAGAGCAAAAAATAATGAACAGTACATTCGTATTTTTAAGTTAAATTTAGGTTATATTCTCTTTTTACTTTCCTTTTTATGTTTATTGCACGAAAATACAAATAAAAAATATATTTGACGATCTTAGAGTTATTATTAAAAGAATAAAGGTAAGTTTATTCAGGAACTTACAGTTTTTGTTTGAATAAATCCGATTCACACGATCTGTCACACGTTACTGTCTCGATGTTTTGATGGGTTTAATGACGCCATCTTGGAGAATTTGAGTGTTCAATAATTGGGACACACTGCATTTTCTATGTCCCAATGATCGAACACCGTATTATTTAACAAATAATTAAATAAAAAAATTTCATAAAAATTGTTATTTGTTAGGAATTTTCTGAGGAACCTGAAACGCCTTTACTTTTTGAGATGCGACAGTTTTTGAATTTTGTATGCCCTTACGCATGAAGCGGCGCGTCTTAGCAAAAACGATAAGCAGTTACCACGATACGTCAAATCGGGTCACCGTTGCTGATTAAATAATTTTTGCTCTATCAGTTAAAGCTTTTTTTGCACAAGTAAGGTAACATTTCGATAGCTAAAAGTTCCATATATGTAATGAAATTTTTATAAATACGTAAATGCATGCAGGTGAATGAGAAATAATAAAAATACAAGATAGTGTTCAATAATTGGGACATTTACCTTATCGTCTGATTGGTGCTTTATACAAATAATTATAATAAATTATTCAGAAAATGTCACACTTCGCTGTTTATTTTCTTTTTATGCTACAAGGAATTATAGTGCATGCGAGATTTGTTTTTTTGGCGGAAATCCTGAATTTCGAAAACCTCGAGCGACCACTGAATATTCATTGGCAGACTAAAGCTTTCGCGAGGTTAATTTAAAAATAATAAAGCGTCAAATTCATGGGTGAGAAATAAACGAAAAAAAAATTTAATGGAAATTTGAATTTTTGGGAGACTTGAGCGATCTCTAAATATTTTTTGACCGCTCGCAGCTTCCGTGACATTTTTTTTTCTTTAAAGAAGATAATTGGAAGGTGAGAAAAAGGAAAAAAAGAGCTCAAAATTGTGCCACTCTAATACACATCCATACTTGTTGAATTTGCAAAATTATAATATTGAAAAACAGTTTGAAATTAAATCGACCCCACGGTATTGTCGAGTTGGAAAGGAAATAATCTCGAATGAAACTACGTCTGTTTGTTGATCGACGTTTTTCAATAAAGTTCCGGATATACCGGCAGTCGAGAGTCGAAACTGGCTGCTCCACAGATATTACACGCGTCACGAGTACAAAATCTGCAAGGCCCTTATCGAGGAAGAGCTCGCCAAATCGAACGGTCACAGCGAGTACGCTAATTATCTGAAGGTACGAATTATTATTGTAGTATGATTGACTTATTATAACAAATATAATATGGTTGGAATTTCGATAAAAATCTAATTATTCAGATTATTTATTAATAATACAACAATAATAATAATTACATTCATATAATTTAATAACTATATTGATCGAATAAAATAAAATAAAATAATAATATGAATGATATAACAACAATAATAATTATTATGTTAATGCTTTAAATTAAATTAAATTAAATTAAATTAAATTAAATTAAATTTGCTATGAATAATGATAATGAGAAGTCGAATGAATAAGTAATATAGAAATAAATATTAAATTTTGTATTCATCAGGGTCTCATATTACGACGCGAAGGCAAGATACAGGACTCTCTGGATTCCTTTCAGAACAGTTACAGCGTGAATTCGACGAACGTCAACAACGTTAAGCAAATCGCCAAAAGCCTGTATGTTCGAAGAATAAATTAGTAAATTAGTAAAAAAAAAATGTAATACGAGAAATGAAGAAAAAAATCTTTTTTGGTCGTTTCGGTCGATAGGTTTCTTTTGGGAAGTCACAAGCGTGCCGTCGAAGCTTACACGGAAGCGGAGAAGATGTCCGATGCCCCGGACTGGGAAATACACCACAGCCTCGGTAAGAACGATATGTAGCAAGACTGCCGGTTGATTATTTCTTTTTTAATAAACTTGGAAATACAACAAACATCCAAAACATAAAGGGAACAATTTTTTTTAACTCTCAGGCATTTATCATTAGCACAGTGCTGCGATTTTTTTCTTTGCTTCCAAATGCAGATATTTGGATAATGGAGACGTGAATTTTATTCGAATAATGCGAACAAGCAGTCCCGGGACAGGAAGTGCACTGTAAGAGTATACAGTCGTCAGACACTCTCTATCGATTTACGTATTCAACGCTCGAAACGTTTCGTCAATTAGAGTCCCGGAAATGTCGTACCTAACGTATATACCGCTTGACAACAAAACAGATTCAAATGGCTGAATACGTTAACTCCTCTTCGTGAATGTATATATATATATATATATATAAAGTAGAACATTGAGAAAACGACTCCAGTGCAATTTCTGAGCCAGACAACATCAATTAGACGACCAAATGGCGCCTTGAATATTTTGTAGTGACATTCAGAGGTTATGTGGGTTTCGAAGCCAAAAAAAAACATATCTTCTCTATTAAAAAAAAATATAATATATAAACTGTTTTATTATAAATATTAAGCACGTAAAAGAGCAACATTTCTACAATATTTAAGAAGAATTGAATTCCCGGAGAATTGGTTTCCGGAGACCCCCCAAAAAAAGTGTCCTCGTGGTGGTCAGGATAACTCATGATAGCTTTATCTAAAATTAAAAAACCAAATTTTTTCTGTTAGCAGATAAGTATAGCTCAGGATTGACCGAAGGATTTTTAAAAAAATTGAAATTTGAATTTTTGGCAGGGCTGTATGCAAAATAGTTCAATTTTTGGTACTATTTACATTACTCTCGGCCTCGCTGGCGAAAGGCATATTTGATAAAAAAAAATTTCCGCACAGCCCCATTTTCGGAAAAACCATTATGTGCTCCCACCCCTTGTGTTTTTCTCATCGCGATTTTTTTCCATAGAAAAACTTTAGATAGTCAGATAAATCCAACGGCAGTCCTATATGTATCAAACTTCCTTTCCGAACCCTGGCTACGAGCCCCAACAAGTGGATTGGCGGCTCAGCTGTGACCCATTAATGTTTAACGAATTCGCAAAATGGCCAACCGGCCCTTCGAAAAAGCATCTTTTCGTGTTTCGGCTTCTCCAGAACCGCCCTTGCCAAACGTCAACACCACATCTATGGCCGTTATGTCGACTTCGGAGTGAAATAAAAAATAAATGATATGTCAATAAATCTGCTGAAAAGTTTCGATACACCAGTCGATATTTCTTTCCGTACTAAAAGTTTGATTTCTCTATAAAAAAAAAAAAAGATAACCGAGTTCAACAAACGGCGTTTTGAAGGTAACAAATTCAGCTTGGTTTTGCCTTTTTGAAATATTTTTTGTGATGTTTTTTTGACCCAGTAGGCACTTTCGTACGCGACCGTTTTTCGGCTATTTTTCAACCATCGAAAATTGAAGTTATGGAAATTTTTGTTGTCATTTTTATCCATGATAAACTTGAAAGGGATAGCGGAAGTTCCATTTTTGTTATTTTGAAAAGTTTCGTATGATTTTTTTCGCCAAGTTATTTCATTTTTTGCTAAAAAAGACAATTTTTTCGAAAATGCAACGTAACTCAAGAACTATAGGGTTTACGAAAAAATGTCGAAGATGTAAAAAGTTGCGTAAGTTTATACTGGATCGCCGAGAATTTTTAAAGAATTTTCCTGTAAGTTTTTTTTAAAACTATTTTCGCTTGAAACTCTGAAAAGTAGGATGGCTTAACTCGAAAAGTATGGCGTTTAGGACAAAATATCAGGAGGAGAAACTCTTTTAATTTTCGATTTTGATTTTGCTTGAATTTTTTCACAACTTTTTTTTCGAAATCTTTTTTTATTTCTTTAAAAAATTGATGGGCGTATCTCATAAACTATTGAGTTAGAGACAAAATATCAAGAGGGGAAAATATTGCAGCGTTTCGTTTTGAATGCGTTGATTTTTTAACAGATTTTTCTCAAAAATAATTTTACAACATTTCAAAAGCCCCTAGCCGATCTAAAAAAACAATGCAAACAAATTTTGAAAAAATTCTGAAAAAATGTCAACGTATTCAAAACAAAACACTGCAGCATTTCCCCTCTTCACATTTTGTCTCTGACTCAATAGTTTTTAAAATACGCCAATCAATTGTGCGAACGATTCGCCGAGCTACGGCCAAATAAATTGTGAACGAAATTTCGAAAAAAAATATCTGAAAAAATTCAAACTAATTTAAAACCGACAATTAAAAAAGTTTCTCATCCTGATGTTTTGTCCTAAACGCCATATTTTGCGTTAAGCCATCCTCCTCGTCAGAGTATCGACCGAAAATAATCAGGAACAAAAACTTAAAGGGAAATTCTGATAAAATTTCAGGCGATCCAGTATAAACTTATGCAACTTTTGACATCTTTGACATTTCCGCTTAAACCCTAGTCAGTTACGTCGCATTTTCCAAAATTTGTCTATTTTAGCAAAAAATGAAATAACTTGGCGAAAAAATCGTAAGAAACTGATCAAAAAAACGAAAACGAAGCTTCCGCTAACCCTTTCAAGTTTATCATGGATCAAAAAGACAAAAAAAAATTATGCGTCCAATTCTTGATGGTCGAAAAGTAGCGGAAAAATAGTCACGTACAAAAGTGCGTACTGGGGCGAAAAAAAATCATAAAAAATATTTCAAAAAAGCAAAATAAAGCTGAATTTGTTCCCTGCAAAACGCCGTTCGTTAAATTTGATTCGTTTTTTTACGGAGCTGTCTAACTTTTAGTGTGGAAAAAAATATTGACTGGTGTATCCAAATTTTTCAGCGATATATAAATAAATAAATAAATATATATATATATGGGGCATTCCATGCCGATTCGACCTGGGTCTGACCCGTCACCTCTCCGATTAGACCCGCGATTTTTATGTTATTGTACTATCTCTGAAAGGCACTCGAGAATTTTTTCAGATTTTTTTGGAACGATTTGACTTCACTATATTTTTTATAAACAAAAAATTAACGCCCAAATAAAAAAATCTCAAAAATCCTGTGTCACATATCAAATACTATGAGCGTTTAGAAAAAGTGGGCGCGCGTTTCGTTTGGCGTACAATGCGCTTTTTTCGTAAAAAAAAATTCAATTAAAAAAATAGAATCAATAGCCCACCAAAACGTTAAAGAGGAAAAAAAATCACATGACATTATGTAGAATTGACCAGATTTTCTTTTACATTTTTTTCAGAATTTTTGTCCAAGATTTTTTTTCATCATTTTTAGTCAAGTTGCCGACAATTCAAGTGGCCAAGTGGCCAACCCAACTCAAGTATCATAGGGCTTGGGCGACAACGTCAAGAGAGAAAACATTCTTAATTAAACATTTTTAATCCATTCGATTTTTTTCAGAATTTTTTAGCGATTAATTTCTTTCATAGAAACGATTGTTGTTGTTTTTTTTCAAATTCAAACGAACAAAAAATTCACTAAAAAATTGTGAAAAAAATTCGAATGGGTCAAAAATGTTTAATTAAGAATATTTTCTCTCTTGACATTGTCGTCCAAGCCCCTATGATACGTGAGTTGGGTTGGCCACTTGGCCACTTCAATTGTGGGCAATTTGACTAAAAATGATGAAAAAAAAATCTTGGACAAAAATTCTGAAAAAAATGTGAAAAAAATCCGTAAACATTTTTGGTCAATTCTACATAATGTCATGTAATTTTTTTTCCTCTTTAACGACTGGGGGGCTATTGATTCTATTTTTTTTTAATTTAAGAATTTTTTTTTTTGCGAAAAACGCGCATTGTAGGTCAAGTGAAACGCGCGCCTACTTTTTCTGAACGCTCATAGCGTTTGATATGTGACACAGGATTTTTGTGATTTTTTTCAGATTTTTAAATTTGGGCGTTAATTTTTTGTTTGTAAAAAATATTGTGAAGTCAAATCGTTCCAAAAAAATCTGAAAAAATTCTCGAGTGCCTTTCAGAGATAGTATAATAACATAAAAAATCGCGGGTCAAATCGGAGAGGTGACGGGTCATATATATATATATATATATATATATATATATATATATATATATCGGTATATTTCGAATATATATTTTGGGCAGATATATCTCTTAGCAAGAGAGACCCATTTGGCATCGGCTGAAAGAGCGCGCGGGTTCGTCGCCGTGCGGCTAGGTGGCTGCGAGTCGAGTCTGTCTCGCAGCAGGTGTACGCGGCTCGAAGCTATCCGCGTCTTTGGCAACGTAAAAATTCTCACTCACGGTGTTCGTTGAAATATGGCGATGCTTCGCGTATTATTGATTCACATTATTGTCGTATAAATGAATATACAAATAAATAGATAGTAGTGCAGGTATGTCGTGTGTACGCATGCGAATAATTTTTTTCTCTTTCTTCAAGGGGAATGTTACATAAGATTGTGCGAAACGGAGAATGCCGAGAGGGAGTTGAAGAAAGCGATAGAATTGACGAAGCACGACGCGCCGTATCTGACGCTCGCGAGGCTCTACGTGGCGAAAGATCGCGTCGACGAAGCCATTGAAATTTACAGCGCAGCTTTGAGGTCAGCGAAACGTTATTAACTGAAAATTAAACAAAATGGCAATAAAAGGCGACGTGCATCTGCGAAAAAGAGTGGCTCGAGAGTTGAATCAAAGGGAACACTTTATCGACTAGTTTGCCAAGACATTTTAATAAATTGCCCAGGTAGATTGAAACAGTGAAATTCCACGTACCGCGTATCAGGGGATGGCAAAGAACTGTAACTTGACTTAAACATTTTTTTTCAACGCTCGTGCATATTTCAGCATTTGCTCGTTTGATTTTTATTTCAATGCCTTTTCCCCCGGTCTCGAAATAACTGTATACGCTCTTACTTTTTCGTCGAGCAAACTCAACGCTCGGGGCGGATTCAACTTTTCGCTGCGGTTTTTTTTCTCCCCTGTGTGCTTCACGGAGTGGACACTGAAGTTCCATACCTCTGCAGGAGCTTTCGGCGTTTGTTTCAATCTTTTTTTTTTGGCATCAATATCCGGCTTCTTGAGCGTAGGGTGATGACTACAAATGTTTGTAAAGATATTCGACCCGTGAAGCGCAAAACAGAATTTGTTGAAATGGTTTCCCGGCGTTCGCGAAAAAATCGATTATTATTGATATGTGGTCGGGATGAGGTTCTGAAAATCCCCACCGGGCTAAAATTTTGCACAAACCTTCCTATGGTTTGTGCAAACCATAGGAAGCACAACCAGCAAACGAAAAAATATCAGGAGGTAATTTGATTGATTTCGAAGGGCTGATACACTGGTGAAAAAATCATTTCTGTCAAGGTCATAGTTTTTGCGTTTCCAAGGGCATCAATGGTTTTTCAAATGGGAACATGTTTTTGTAAGACTTTGTAGCTGATATTCAGACAAATCCAACGACCTACGATATCACAACCGTCAAATGATTATTCACCAAAATATTTTGATGAAAATTCATTTCAAGGTCATGATCAATCAATCAAATTACCTAAAGGCAACGCAGATATTTTCGGTGGTCACGTTAAATGGTCCACCCTGAAGTCAAGGCATCATCATCGTCATGGTTATCGCTTATTATTACTAGTACTATTATTATTATCATCATTGTCAATATTATTATTATTAACATCATAATCAAAATCTAATTTAGTTATTATTATATATTATTATCATTATTATCAATATATAACATTATTATATTATATAATTTTATGTTCTTTATTATATTTTTTTGTTCTTTATTATTATTTTCTTTATTATATTTATTATTATATTATATAAATTTATGTTATATATTATATTATATAATTATACAGGGTGTCCCATTTTAATCTTACACCTGAATTTTCTCGAAAAATATTGCTCGGACGAACTATTGTGTGGAACAAAACTTCTAGGAATTGAAGGGGGACGTTTGAAAAAAATTTATTTGAGGAGCCAAAATTCAAAATGGCGGCGTTACAAAGGCTGACATGTTTTTTTCAAACGGAAACATAACTTTTTTTTATTGCCAAAAAATTTGTCAGCTGAAAACTAAAAACTTTTGTTGAAAAAATTTTTTGGTAAAGTTCATAGTTTTCAAGTGAGAACGTTTGATAAAGTTCATAGTTTTCAAGTTCTGGGTAACGCGAATGATCTGCAACAGACTTAGCCATGCAACCTCCTACGCTTTGGCTAACGCAAATGCCGGTGGCAGGGACAACTAGACTAAATGTCTCACGGCAAGCCGCTCAATGTTGTATTTTCGAATGTATGACCACTTGAACAAAAAAAGAATCAAATTTTTTTTCTTGAAAATTTTTGTTTTTTTTTGTTTTTTTTTGTTTTCAAATTTGGACGATATTTCATGAGAAAATTTTGGAGGAAAATCGATGAAAAATAGTTTTTTCCATTTTAATAGCGTTTGTGCCATTTTCAGGCCCAAAAACGTGTTTCTTTAAATCCTTGACGAACTTTGATCACGATGGGTAGAAAAAAAAAACACACACACACACACAAATCCTGGATACATCTGAAATAATTGAAAATGATGTTCTCACTTGAAAACTATGAACTTTATCAAAACATTTTTTCAACAAAAGTTTTTAGTTTTCAGCTGACAAATTTTTTGGCAATAAAAAAAAGTTATGTTTCCGTTTGAAAAAAACATGTCAGCCTTTGTAACGCCGCCATATTGAATTTTGGCTCCTCAAATAATTTTTTTTCAAACGTCCCCCTTCAATCCCTAGAAGTTTTGTTCCACACAATATTTCGTCCGAGCAATATTTTTCGAGAAAATTCAGGTGTAAGATTAAAATGGGACACCCTGTATTATAATGTTATGTATTAATCAATATATAACATTATTATATTATATAATTTTATCATCATGAGCATCATTAAAATTATTCTTATTATAAATATTATCACTATTAATGCCAATATTATTATTTTCGTTATAAATATTATGTTTATAAATATGATTATTGTCGTAAGTTGGGAGGAAAGAAAGTTTTATTCGGGATTGCAGCACCTCAAGAGAGAGCGAAGAAGCCGCGATCGAGATGGGCCTTTTGTATCTGAGGATTGGTGACGATCAGCGTGCTTTTCAGGAATTCGGCACGGTGCTTGCAAATTCGCCAGAAACACCGAAAGCCATTCTCCCGTTGTCTTACATAATGCAGGTACGGTATCGGGTGAAAAGAAAAAATCGTTCAGAATGTCTGCGATTCGATATTCCTTTGCGATCCAGTGAATGCAAACGTGATCTTAAAGAAAAATCTAGAACCGTTCAGGAAAGTCTATTGCTAAATGTCTGAGCTGTTTTTTTTCTACACCTTCAGCTGCCTTATCCTCTCTCTCTCGCGATCTTATAATCGCATTTGGCGAGCTTTACCGTACGAAAATCTCATTTTCTTCGCGTCTCGCCAGACTCATCGCGAGCACGAGGTCGCACTCTCCAAGTACAGGATCGCGGCGCAATTTATGCCCGAATCTTCCTATCTCTGGAACAACGTTGGTATGTGCTTCTACGGGAAGCAAAAATACGTCGCGGTGAGTATCATTTTATCGCCATTGAGCCGTGAATTATTTAACAATGAAAGACGAGTGGAAAAATTGTTTGCTCGTGGAATATCCAACGCCATTCTCATACCGTAGAGTCTAACCTACGGTTCAATGACGATACGCGTCTCACCAGGTCTAAAAAAAGCCAAATTACAAAAATAATATAAAAAATAGATAAGGTAAATGTCCCAATTATTGAACACTATCTTGTATTTTTATTATTTTTCATTAACCTGCATGCATTTACGTATTTATAAGAAATTCATTACACGTATGGAACTTTTAGCTATCGAAATGTTACCTTACTTGTGCGAAAAAAAGCTTTAATTAATAGAGCAAAAATTATTTAAGGGGTAAGGCCACTGTAACGGCCCAAAAAAAAGGTTTCTTCACTAATTTTTTGCTCCCGAAATTGAAGGTATTTGAAAAAAAACTTTTAATGGTGTTATCGGGCATACATTAAACTTTATTATAAAATTTTTTTACAGTAAAAAAAAAACAAAATGGCGGTTCCACAGCTATCTTCCCGGGACATGTTTTGCTTCCAGGGCTCCGCGGCACGCAGCACCACTGGTGCACTTTTGAATCTAGAACAAAAAAAAAACCATTAATCTAGAGGGCTATAGCTAGAGAATGTCGATCGGATTTTAAAAAGTATCAATTTTTGTGGATTTGGCGTGCGTTTGAAAAAAAAAATTGATTTTTGACGAAAAAAACGGCAAGTTTTTTGTTAATAAAAAATCAATAAATAAAGTTCTTGAAAATTCCGATCGACATTCTCAAGATAATGTAAATGTTCACATCTGGTTAAAATTTCAAGTAAAAAAAATGAAAATTGTTCGAGTTATGCTGCGTGCCATTTTGAAAAACCATGTTTCGAGAAAAACGCGTTTAAAGTTTTGCGAATAGTTTTTTATTGGAAAAAATTTAAAAAAGAAGTTGAAAGGATTTAAACTATTTTTAAACTAGAGGGTTTAAACTATTTTTTAAGCCAATAAAAAAAATCGATTTTTCAAAAAATTTACAGTGGCCTTACCCCTTAATCAGTAACGGTGACACGATTTGACGTATCGTGGTAACTGCTTGTCGTTTTTCCTAAGACGCGCCGCTTCATGCGTGAGGGCGTAAAAAATGTAAAAACTGTCGCATCTCAAAAAGTAAAGGCGTTTCAGGTTCCTCAGAAAATTTCTTACAAATAACAATTTTTATGAAAATTTGTTATTTCATCGTTTGTTAAAAAATACGGTGTTCGATCATTGGGACATAGAAAATGCAGTGTGTCCCAATTATTGAACACTCGAATTCTCCGAGATGGCGTCATCAAACCCATCAAAACATCGAGACAGTTAAATTGTGACAGATCGTGTGAATCGGATTTATTCAAACAAAAACTGTAAGTTCCTGAATAAACTTACCTTTATTCCTTCAATAATAACTCTAAGATCGTCGAATGTATTTTTTATTTGTACTTTCGTGCGATAAACATAAAAAGGAAAGTAAAAAGAGAATATAACCTAAAAATACGAATGTACCGTCCAATATTTTTTGCCCTCCGATATTTCGGGGAGCCAAGCTGCGACAAAATCAAACAAAAACAGAACATAAAAACGAGGAAGCTGAAAATGAAAAATAAAATTAAGTTCGAGTTGAAAAGCAAAAATAAAACAAATGCGAATGAACCAAAAACCTGTCAAAAGAGACGAAATATATATTTTTGTATTTTTACATGATTAACAAAAGATTATTTAAGGCGTTACCCCCACTTGTAGCGCAAAAAAAGCCTTTTTCATGATTTTTTAAAAAGAAAACTACAAAACTTTTTTAATCGATCAATATACCATCTTAAAGAACACATCTTGAAGAACTTTCAGTAATTTTTTTATTGAAAAATACAACATTGTTTAGTGGCAAATGGCCGTCAATGAAATAATGTTTTTATATACACGGTTTGCGGTGACCAACATTGCGGCGAAGTGGATCATCTGAAAAAAAAAAAATGCGGATGGATTTAGTCAAATATTAGGAGTACAACTTTGCAGTGACCGTTTTACTTAGAGAGCCACTGCGACCGAAGTAGCGGCCTTAGCTCAATAAAAAAAGTGGCATTTTAAACTAGAGGCTCTGCCAATGTAAACAATTTAAAAAAGCTAACGGATACGTGTATGCATTATAAAGTTATTGGCACTCAAACATGGTAACCTACGAGCCGAATTCTCAGCATTTGCGGGAACTGCTCCAAAAACAACAAAGGAAGGGATTTTTGCACCGGATTGTGACTGGAGATGAAAAGTGGGTTTACTACGATAATCCTAAACACCGAAAATCATGGGGACTGCCTCGTCATATTCCGTCATCGACGCCCAAACCGAATATTTACGGATCCAAAGTGATGCTGTGTATCTGGTGGGACCAGCTGGGCGTTGTGTACTATGAGCTGCTCAAACCATCCGAAACCATCACAGGGGAACTCTACCGACGTCAGTTGATGCGCTTGAGTAAGGCACTCAAAGAGAAACGGCCACAATTCAACGAAAGACATGACAAGGTGATACTGCAGCATGACAATGCCCAACCCCATGTTGCAAATGTCGTGAAAAAGTACTTGGAAACGCTGAAATGGGAGGTTTTATCCCACCCGCCGTACTCTCCAGACATTGCCCCTTTCGACTATCACTTGTTCCGGTCAATGGCACACGATTTGGCTGACCAGCACTTCGGTACTTACGAAGACGTCAAAAATTGGGTCGATTCCTGGATTGCCTCCAAGGACCAAGACTTTTATCGACGCGGGATTCGAATGCTACGTGAAAGATGGGCCGAGGTCGTAGCTAGCGACGGGCAGTACTTTGATTAAAAAATATGTAGCCACTTTTTTATAATAAAGCCTTAAACTTTTGAAAAAAACGGTCATTGCAAAGTTGTACTCCCAATACTATTTTTAAAGACTGCTTGAATACAAAAAAGGGTCTTGAAAAATAGAAGCAAAAATGTCCAAACTGTCGGCATTTTATTTAAAAAAAGAAAACAAAGTAAAAAAAAACGGCTACGCATAACGATAGCTAGATTTGTATAGATGTCGATAAATTCGTGACTTTTTATTTGCAGATAACCTTTCATAAAGATATTGATGGGACAATGGAGAGAATTTTTTTTTTCGTCGTCAACTCGAGCCATGCGTCTCGGTTTATAATTAAGCCTTAAAATATAAATATAAATATATATATATAAATATATATAAATATATATAAATATAAATATAAATAATAAAGCCTTAAAATTTTGAAAAAAAAAACGGTCACTGCAAAGTTGTACATACATTATAAGTATAAACTAGTCTTTGATCGAAGGATTTTCAAAAATATTCATTTTTCACAAAATGGCGGACAGTCAAAGTTAATGGCTCGATTTTAACAAAAAAAAATCGAACGATTAAAGACTACATTTTTATGTATTAAATAAGCCTGCAAAATTTCAAGAAGATCGGTTCATTAGTGCTCGATTAATCTTGGGCACCGACTTCAGAAGTGCCATTTTGAGAAAAACGCGTTTAAAGTTTCAATTTCCGGTCGTTTACACAACGGATTCTTCTCTTTCAACGCTCATATCTCAGTCAATTTTGTTCGGATCGACTTGAAATTTTCAGGACATATTCTCAGATACTTATACTTCGAAAAAATGCAATAAAAAAAATCGATTTTTTCAAAATCGCAAGTGGGGGTAACCCCTTAAGGGTTTCATTTTGCTTTTATTTCTTAATATTGTACCCAAAATAATATTTTCAGAACGGAAAAAGAATTCTCCAGAGTGTTCAACAACTGGCACGTGCATGTTCAATATTAGGGCCATAGGCACTTCCAGTGTTCAATAATTGGGACATTTGCATGCTTCCCATTGTTATTCTTTTTTTTCCATTTGAAATCATTTTAAAATAATTTAAAGGCTGATTTTTCGAAAGTAAAAATATCAAAGTATCATTTGAACCTGAGAGCGATGGTTTTTTCTCGATTTTATATTTTTTTCTCACCGAATTCAATCCCCCAGATCCTTAGCTGTTCAATAATTGGGACATTTACCGTATAACGTGTCCGAAGGACGCGAATAGAGAGGAAAAAAAATGAACGTCACCCAACGGATCGTTGCGAACTCATTTTCAACTATCTTGATCCGCATTCTCAAGCTTGTTCGTCCTTTCGCTCGAGTCTACTTTCTCACCTTCATTAGGGATATTGTTACGCGACTTCTCGTTCTCTCGCGTCGTTGAAATTCCTTGTAGGACATCTCGCTCGTGTCGTCCGAGTCCCGTCGCCCGAAATCTCTCGAGCAAGGGAAATCGCGGAAAGCTTCCTTGCAAATGAAATTTAACATGCTATAAAAGCGATGCAATGAGAAAATGTCGAGTTAACAAAGATTATCGAAGTGTTGCGAAAACTAGCTTATAATTCGTAAGTTCAGTGACGCGCAGTCAAATTATAGGGCGAGGAATCGCTTATGAGCTGCTGAATCGCCGTAGCGGAGTTTAGCACCCTATTCCATCGGCGACCACTACTTACGCGTTGACAAGCCGAATACGTGATTGCCGCATCACGATGGAGGCACGACAAGCCTGGGAGTTCGATTATCCGTGTAGACGGGTTACCACAACTCCGGTGTAACGTGGCGTTCCCATTAGGATCCCATTTACACGACCAATCCATATCGGGCACGATAGCCTAACGCCCTAAACCCAGTTGGATGTTGGGCTAATATGATTTTTTTTCCCCCTCAATTACGGGGCATCCGGCTCTCCTCTCTTCGCAAACCAATACAGTACCAACGAGCCGTTTATTTTCCCATCAGCTGTGCCGCCTCGTCTCTTCTTAGCCTCATATTGAGAATCGGGGGAGCGAACATGTCCCGAAGGGAATGTTCCCGAAGGGAATGTCCCGAAGGGAATGTCTTCGCTACCGAGTTCCATCAGGGCTCAGAATAACTTCCGGCAAATCTACAAGAGTTCTCGAAGCTTAGGGTTACGTTGCCAGATATCATCAGAAGCTTTGCGAGCTTCCAAAAAAGTGTCGGACGACGGCTGAGTCGTTGCTGCCCCCATGGAAATTCATGTATGTAAAATATATGCAGAAAATATATGCTACATATATATATATATATATATATATATCGGTCGCATGTATAGTGACGAAAAGTAGAATAATACGTATATATTCAGTATATATGCACCAAATATATGACGCATATATGACCCATATATTTTCGATATATTTTTCTGACCAAAAAAATATATGCTATGTATAAACACTACATATGATGCATATATGAGGCATATACGAGCATATATTTTCGATATATTTTCAATCTATTTTTTCATATATATTCCTGACAAGAAATATATGCTGTGAATAAACACTATTACAGTTAAGGGGTTACCCCCACTTGCGATTTTGAAAAAAATCGATTTTTTTTAATTGCATTTTTTTGAAGTATGAGTATCTGAGAATATGTCCTGAAAATTTCAAGTCGATCCGAACAAAATTGACTGACAAGGGGACAGTACGGCAGTCGGATTTTTGTAATTTTTCGTACTCATGGTACGCGAAGTTCAGAACTCGAATATTAATATCCCAAAGCAGTGCGACGCCATATTCAGAAATTTTCGAGAAAATTGACTTTGAAGTTTTCGAGCGCACTCTTATCCCACAAAGATGCAATGATATTCGAACCGGGCTCGTGGCGTACCCGGTAGCGCTCGAGTCTAGTAATCGCGGGGTCGCTGGTTCGAGTCTCACTTCGAAATTTTTTTTTTTTTTTTTTTTCATTTTTTTAAAATGAAAAAACGCAAGTCATATTTTTAATTATCTCTTGATTATAAACATACACTTTCAAGTATCAATATTTATAACCAACAACATTTTTAGGATGAAAATGAAAAACGTCGGGTAAGGAATTGAATACTTTATTATTCGGTCTGTATTCGTTTGTTTTATACATCGGGTGTAATGTTACACGAGCCAGAGTGATAACCATCGTAAAAACAAGGAAAACAGTAATTTTCACGGCATCTCGCACACCGTACAAATGCTGCATTGTTACATTCGCAATTTTTTTTCAATACATCGATCGGAAAACAAACTTCATTCACGTTCATGAAGATTTCTCTTTGATCGCAAATTTTCGAAGCAAACCACGCATATCTGATCATGTTATTGAAGACCGGAGAAGACAACTGATGATGAACAATAGAATGAATTTTTATGCAATCTTTTCTATCATTAATAATTACATATATGTGAATTAGCATAGATTTTATGATTTTTATCCCGGGATTATTTATTTATTTTTTTTATAAATAATCACCTATTGTTATATATAAATAATATATGATCATATATGAGAAAATATATAATTATGTATAACTATAATGAATTTCGTACATAAACAACTATATCTAAGATGTTTATATATGTCCATATATAAACATATATAGATATATTATATTAATTATATATAATAATATGTGATTATATACAACAAAAATTTATCGGGATATTTAAATGACGGAAGTATGCGAAATAAAAAAAAATGAAAAAAAAAAAAAAAATCGAAGTGAGACTCGAACCAGCGACCCCGCGATTACTAGACTCGAGCGCTACCGGGTACGCCACGAGCCCGGTTCGAATATCGTTGCATCTTTGTGGGATAAGAGTGCGCTCGAAAACTTCAAAGTCAATTTTCTTGAAAATTTCTGAATATGGCGTCGAACTGCTTTGGGATATTAATATTGATATACAGTAGTGATATACAGAATAGTGATATACAGTAATACCACGCAAATACATCACATATATAAAAACGTTACGAAAATTAGAATTTGGCACATATATGCAACGTATATTTTCAATATATGGCATACATTTCACATATATTACAATTATTAATAAAATAACTTTTCCGTATATTTTTGCGTATATAAATTTCCATGGGGGTGGTCGGCCGTGCAATCGGTCCAGTATGTACTCGGCATGTCCAGCTCGTTTTGAAAAAAAAAAAACATCGAAATTCCAATAGTTTCCGGCCTTCCGGAAGATTCGCAGACGTTGCCAAGGAGTTTTCGCCAGTATCTAAAATGTCCACCCTCCGAACTAGTCCCCAAAATCCATAAGGCTTCGAGGGTCAATCCCCAAGGCGTGCACGTCTCCGGCGTTTCTGCATTAGAGGTCCCGAGTCGATAATCTCGTCAGAGACTATGAACTTTTATCGTGTTCCAGGCTATCAGCTGCCTCAAAAGAGCCTACTACTTGAATCCAATGGCCCTGATGCCGGCGTGCAATTTGGGGAGAGTCCTACTGACCACGGGCCAACCGGCATCGGCAGCGATCTACTTGAGGGCAGCCGTGACATCGGGACCAACGAATTTCATGCCTCACCTATTGCTCGGCCGTAAGTCGAACTCCGTGATCAATCAACGTTCTCTTTCCTCTCGTTCTCGGAGGTTTCCAAATTTTTGTTCCACCCCAAAACAGCTTCGCGATCATTTCCAGCACCAGCATCCTCCGCTCGCGCGAATAAACGTAATTACAGCCCCATATAATACCGTTACTCCCGTTGCGAGTGGTTCCCAATTAGACCCAACTAAAAGTCTCTCGTGTTTCGTACTTGCTTCGACCGGGGAAATTTATTGAACTCCGCTGGGAAGAGAAAGTCACGCGGACGGTTTCCGTCGTTCGCGAAATTTTTTTATTCTTCCACAACAGCATGTACTTTTGGTCCACGGTTTGTGGAATTGAAAACAGAGGAACCCAATGAGGGGTGAGCCGTGATCAATCGTTTTGACGATCACCCGATCGATCGTTCCATCATCGGGAGACAGCGGTCCACGTTTCGTGTCTCATTTTTCATCGCTGCACCGCTGTCGGTGACAACAATATTATAGGGATATTGAGGAAAGCGAGCATGTCGTCTAGAAGAAAGACCACTGAGCCATCCCCTGGCTACATCAACGCGCACACCACCCGTATACACGTGCACGTATATAAATTGCTATGGCTTCTTGGGAAAATTGACTTTCCATTCGCAGGCAATTTTCGCTCAGACCCGAGCTTCCATCTTCACCCCCCCCCCCCCCGACCCCCATCCCTCCTCGGCCCGTGCTATGCTCTCCCAAGAGCTTTCGCCATCCAGCAGCTGCTACTGTCGCGCTAGTATCCAGACCTTTATCTACTTTGCAATCTTTTCATCGCTTGGGGTGTGCGCAGGACTCTTTTTTACTCTTTCCCGCCTCGTCCTCGTTGTCGTCTCTCTGTGCTGACGCGCGGGGGAATACTTCGAGTCCCGCCATCGGCGAGGGCAGAAGCTTGAGAAGACTCGTCGGTATATGAAGCTGTACGATGTTTCTCAATTGATCCCAACGTCTCGGAGCTTTTGTCATCCGTTCTCTTTGCCTACCTATCACGGCGAACGGGATTGCACTTTCGCGAATATGCCTGCAAGACGATCCTAACTCCACTTTCACTTGGTAAACACTGCCGGACCCAATGCTTCACCGGAGGTGACTTTCATTAACCGCGTTCAGACCGGCCCAGCCGCCTCGCGAGGCAGTCTCGGTATGTATGCCTCGGGCGCGGCAGCCTCGGTATGTATGCCTCGGGCGCGGCAGCCTCGGTATGTATGCCTCGGGCGCGGCAGCCTCGGGCGCGGCAGCCTCGGGCGCGGCAGCCTCGGGCGCGGCAGCCTCGGGCGCGGCAGCCTCGGGAATGGCAGCCTCGGGCTCGCCGGTAAATCGTCACGAGGCTTCCTCGCGCAGCAAGTGCGATCCATAAGTTATCCGAGGTATTTCAGTATCCTCAAAAGTCCAAATGGCACCAAACGTGCGAGTCTCCCAAGGAACATCACTTAAGTGTCCGCCTTCGATTTTGTTGACACTCATACATGTGATAAAGCAATGTAAACTATTAGACACGTATATTTTTTAAAGGGGGAAAAACGGCTTTAAGGGGTGAAACGGCTACCCAAAGAACGGCGCGTCACCCCTTAATGTAATTTTATTTCAATACTTCTACAGTGGATTGTTCATCACTTTACATTTGGAGAATTTTGGTTTTGTTTTCATTCTGATCGGTGGACTGCTTGTGGGTGAAACTGCGAAGCCACCCCTCGATACGCCTTTCTTTGAGGGGTCGGTTCCCCCCCTTAAAACCGTTTTCCGCAGATAAAAAAATTCGCGTCTAATAGTTTCCAATGCTTTACTACATATATGAGTTTCAAAAAAATCGAAGGCGGACGCTTAAGTGACGCTTCTTGTCAGTTGCTACAGTAGCTTTTTTGGTAATACATCGAAGTTTAACGAAGGATGAGAAGAGAAAATGTATCCGGAACTTCTTCTGCATACATTTTCTCTTCTGACCCTTCGTTAAATTTCGATGTTCAAATAATATAATATCTCATCTTAATAATATAATATCTTCATGTTATTTGAACATCGCTATTTGAACATATTATGAAACGGGGCTGAAACAGCAAGCTGCGCACGAATTGTTGGTGCCTGGCGCGTCGTCGGAGAGCGCAGGACGCGCCGGGCGGGAGTTTAGTTCACTGACGCCACCGCTACAGCGGCAGGGCGCTGGCGGTTCGCGTAGTTCCTGAAACTGTTGATTCTGACTCGGTTTCTAAGCACTCGCTGTTTCGAGTGAGTATTCAAGAATGCCACTTGTTGAAGCATTCATAATTCCTACTTTGAATCAGTATCGAAAACGAATTGAGGTTATGTTCCTGTCAGAATGGCATACGCGTATGTATACGGATCGAACGCGATCTACATCAGCGCCGCTCAAGTGGAACACTCCTTTTTGACAATTTTGTAGACCCTTCAAGGGAGCTTGGTATCATGCACCTCTATGATTATTTTACCTTCCAAGATTTTAGTATCAATCACCTGCCTCTCTAACCTCCAGAGTCCGGCCTGTCGCCCGGTAGTTCACCGAAACTATCGCAAATCCCAACACCCTCATTTTGCGGAAGCTGATCTCTCCCCGCCATTAGGTCCAACCAGCTCCGCAGGGACAATTCAACTGAATCCGGTTTCCCTATTTATTTTCATGCTGCTTCGCCATGCATACGTCAGTGGCGCTGAAACGTCTGGACGAGTTGGAAGAAGCCGAGGAAGTTTTGTCGAAGGCGCACTCCCTCGCGCCACAGGAGCCTCTCGTCCTTATCAATTATGCGGTGATCCTTGAGACGACGGGTCACAGAATACGAGCCGCTGAAGTCCTGGTGGCACTCAACGACATCGCCACTGTTATAAACGTCGAGCCCCAGGTAGGACGATGAAATAATTTCGCGACAGCAGTCTCGAACGAAATTCACCTCCCGTGTCCTTTCACGCGAAATTGCTCGAGGAATTTCAAGCATTCGCGGGAACACCCGACGTTTAATCATTTCGCCCGAGATTTCGAAAGAATTCAGGGAACGTCCCCGTCAAACTTTTCCAGATCGTTCAGACTGCGAGGAATCTCGCCGGGAGACTCGGAGGACCGCGGAACAAAACGAGCCTTGAAACTCAAAGGACCCTCGTCGACGACGAGGTATGACGATTGCGACGCTATTAATGGCTTCGAAATCAAATTAATCTTCGGGTATCACAATTATGTGTGGAAAAGTGTATTCGATTTGACTAGAATTTATATAGTTCTGAGATTCTATTTGTTTCAAATATATTTTTGAAATTTGTTTCACGCGCTCCTCGATGTAGACAATTCAATAAACACGTGTTTTATCGGAATACATTGTTGATTTGAACGTATAAGAGATACATTTGAATAAAAACATATTATACGAATGCAGTGAATGTGTCTTGAGGGCTTACGCCTAATTGACGTTTATGAAGATAACGATTTTTGGTTTTCGATCGATTCTCAAAACATAACACTTCAAAAATATTTCCTCCAAATTTCAAGTCGTTTCGTTCAAAATTGTTTTTTCTCAAAATTGTTTTTCTAAAACTGGTTTTAATTATATCTAAAAAATCACTGCACCGCTCAACTTACAATTTTACGAACTTCTTTTGGAATTCAAAAAGCAGTACTTGCACGAAGGTTTTTTTTTTCAATGCATACTTTTTTTTATCAACGAAAATAGAGCTTTTTTGCACAGAAAACCGATATTTTCAGTTTGGACTGCGGCCATTTAATAAAAAGAATATTGTATTGAACCCTTCCACCAAGCACCCGAGTGGAAAACGTAACGCATCTCCGCCTAGCCACTAGCTAGTAAAGCAATGTTTCGAGTCGCCATTAGCTAGCCGTCTTAGCGATTGACTACCCAGCCTTGTAACGCTTTGGCCCTCTACTGACTGAATACAAAAAGTTAGATGGTGACTAGATAGAAAGAAATATCCTACGGCTGTATTATATTTATGACCTAGCCATGAACTAGTTTTTTCAGCTAGCGACTGGGAAAAAAAAATTAGGTGGCGATTAGATAACAAATATTTGCGGCTATATATTTATATTTTCGTGATTTTTTTTGCACATTATTTACATCATTGCACCCTTTTACGATATTCTTCGTTGTTCATTAATTAGGGGTTATGATATTTGCACTGTAAATATATTAATGGTTCAATTTTAAATCACTCAGACAAACGCTTGTGCCGTAACGTGGTTTCGATCCCGGGACCTCTGGGTGATGAGTTGTGACGTTGCCCGCTGAGCCAACTCTACTTGTTTAATTTCTGAATTTTCTTATCGTCTACATATCTTACACTACACAATGTCAGATTATTGAAAAATGGGTGGATTAACAAATGTGAATAACATTATCGGATCAATGACTCAATTGCGTTCGCATTGAGAGCGATAATCGCATAGAATTACATAACCTTAAATTGTATTTGTCCGATCATTTATTCCGGCTAGTGCGGCTGCAGTTGGGAAGTGTTGGCTAGGTCATCGCGATATACCGACTTGAGGATTTTATTCATTTGCAACGTCATCAGTAACTCAAATTGCTTAACCAACCATAAGCCAGTCGCTCGATGGAACTACACGTATTCACATAACCACACTTTGTCATTTGTGACCAAGATCGGCTGGGCAGTGACTAGCCAAGGGGTGCACAGCTGCATAGCTGGCTAGGTCATGGCGAGATACTTACTTGCAAGTAGGTATCTCGCCATGAGAATGCTTGGATTCGCAACGCCATCTGTAACTCAAGTTGCTTAGCCAGCCATAAGCCAATCGCTCGATAGAACTACACGTAGTCACATAACCACACTTTATCATTCGTGACCAAGCTCGGCTGGGCAGTGCCTAGCCAAGGGGCGCATAGCCAGAGGTAGCTAGTGTTGGCTAGGTCATAGCGTCAAGCCCACTTGAGAATTTTTTTCTTTTACAAAACCATCTAAAACTCAAGTTAGCTAGTCAGCCATGAGCTAGTCGCTCGATGGAACTATACGTAGTCACATAACCTCACTTTGTCATTTGTGACCAAGATCAGCTGGGCAGTGACTAGACAAGGGCTGGATAACAAAACATTCACAATATTCCTAACTCATAGCGAGCCAACCATTGGTTAGTTCGTATGAGCTCAATTGGGCGAGCCAGTTACTAGGTCGTAACTCAGACAGGCTAGAATAATTTCTACTCGGGCACCAGATGATGTCATGCAAAAACTCAATGCGTTTAATTTTTTTTATTTCGGATGATTTGTTTTCGAGCAGCAGTGGTCACCGCGAAGAACAGTGATCCGTACCAACGATTGCATCTACCATATTTATGAATATTTGTCAGTGCAAAAATTGTAAAAGATACGGAAAATCATACTCGTTAGTGTAAAAAAAAATGTATATTTGAAAAGCTCCACACGTTTTCCCACAAGTTCTTTTTTCTTTTTTTCCGGCTGGAAGCTTAGTTCCACGGTAAATATTGCTGTATTGATTTGCAATCAGCACATTAACCATATTTTTCTTATATACAATACATATTTATTGGTGTTGTCAAAAATCCTTAATGGTGAGAGATGATTAAAAAAATGTTTTGTAGTACCGCCATTTCGGTACACACGAGGGGATGTTTCTCTCGCGTTGGTACCACAAGATGTGTAATTCCCAGGTCTTTCGGCATACACTTGGCCGACCGCGAGGCACAATGCACGAAATTCGTGATGCGTAGATAAGCTTCGCGGGCTCGCTCGGAGTGCAAGTGGCTTGCGGGAGAAGCTTTGGGCCCTGCGCCACACTGCGGCCACAGAGCGCACTACCAAATCGAGGAATTTGCGGTTAATTGAAATTAAAAAAATCTAAATAGATCCGTTTAGCCTATACGACTGAATAAGATTTTCAGTAAACAACATCGCATTCCAATATTATTAGAAGCACATTCATGTTTTATTACTCGACGGTGTTGAATAGATTTTTGTTTGTCTAAATAAATATTTAGATAAACTTTAAAAAACTACACTATACGAAAACGTCAGTTAAAATACATGCACTTGCATTAACTTCTTCCTGTTGTCCTTTCTTTATTTAAGGGACAACACGACTGTGACCCCCTGTTTTTTTGCCATTTTTCAAGAATTTTTTTTTTGGGAAAAAAAGAGATATTCGAAAAAAAAAGTTTGTTTTGTTCGTTGTTTATTGAAGATACATAAAAAAAAAATTTCAAATTTTTCACGCCCCATGGTGACGCTGGGGAAGCTCCCGCGTCAGGTACTGTTGCCTCTGCAGTGGTTCGCGGTACGCAGCAGAACTCTCTTCAAAGTCGATCTGAAAAAAAAATACCGACTGTTTTCGTTAATAATATGATATTTTGAAGAGAAGTACATAGGGATTTGAAAAAATATTTATTTTTAAAAAATAGGCACGCTTTTTAAATTAAAGGACGATTTTCGAGCAAAATTTCTCGTCGAAAATAGGCTATAACTTTTTTTATTATTGAGATATCGAAAAAATCTTATGTACTTCTTTAGATAATCTAGTTTTATTGATGCAGTCCAAATTTGAAGTCGATCGGATAAAAGTTGCTCGGGTTCTGTTGCGTGCCGCACTCAAAAAAGTGGTTTTGAGAAAAACGCGTTCAAAGTTTTAGGTTTGTTAATTTATGCGATAGATTGGAAAAAAAAAATTTTACCTTTAATCACCGATGCCGGCACCATATAGCTGGCCTTCAAGAAGCAAATCATTGTCCCTAGCATCTTTTCTCGAACTTGTAGAGGCTCTTCTTGCCTCTTTTGCAGCGTCTGTGAGTGAGTGCTCCGCCAGCTCGATCCGCGCTGCGTCGGTTTCAACGCAAAAATTGAAACAATTTGGGCCGATAGTTATCCCCAACGTCTTCAAAACTTTCATGAGGCTTCTCAGGCCATCATTGAATAATAATACCGCGATATCAGCTGCAATATCGACGATTGACGATTGACGACTTGAACATTTTTCAATGATCGCCACTTATGGCTTTTTTTCGAAACTATATTTATAACAATAGCCGGTTTTTGTGAAGGGAGACAAAAGAATACCTGGGAAAGACCCGCAGGACCTGGGAAAGGCCCGGTATACCTGCCGACCCTGAGGCGCGCAGCTGCGCGGGACCCCGAGCGTCACGGAGCGCTGCACCGCTCCACAAAATATTCAATATCTCCGAAAATAATTATTTTTTCGACCTAGGTCCAACGGCATCTTAATCTTAAATGTATTTTAGATTTTTCTAGATGGTTTTCAAAAAATCGATTTTTTGAAGCCGTCACAGTGGTGTTGTCCTTTAAGGAAAGCTTGCGAGGTCGATCTCTCCGATTTCGATGAAATTTGGCATGCTTGTAGAATGGGTAAAAATAGGCGACACGTATTTTTTTATATCTGCCGAGCCCGATTTTTAAGAACGCACCCCTGATAATTGGGGTGCTTTTCGTTTTTCGTCGATAACGTTTTAACGGTACGAGGTATGAAAAGATTTCAAATTGTAACAATTTTTATTTTTTTCGTGTACTGTACATCGGAGATGAGAACGATAACGTTATCGACGAAAAACGAAAAACACCCCAATCTTCGAGAAAAACGAAAAACACCCCAAAATCCCATCAAAATCGGAGCGATCGACATCGTAACCTTTCCTTGTTAGTTGGTTGCAATAAATCTTTTTTCACCTCAAGCATTAAGTAGAATGTCTCAATCCTTCCAATGCTCAGGTTTTGATTGTTTTATTCCATTGGCACTTTTGAAAGCTTGAATCATTGGTATAAAGAGAATTGCGAGAGTAAAAAGATTCCAGGATGAGCGTGTATAATGGAATAACGAAATTGAAGGACGTTGAACAAGGTCCGAGTTCGTTAAACGCCTTATTTCATTTAGCCCGAAACTCCCCGCTCCACCTTAGGGAGTCCTAACAGACGTTGTTCGTTATTCCAGGTGAATTAACTTCGATAACGTTGGCGGTGACGTTTTACGATTTTTCTCTTTCTCTCTCTCTCTCTCTCTCTCTCTCTCTCTCTCTCTCTCTCTCTCTCTCTCTCTCACTCTTCAAGCGTGCATTGGCCCGCAAACTGCTTGATGCAACTCATCGTCAAGCAAGTCCGAGTGGGGTTACTATCTGGCCTTAATTATTTTGTAAATATTATATTATTATAACTAATACTTAATTTTTGTTCTTGTTTAATCTAGTCATAGTTATTACGATGGGATGTCCCGTATAAAATCCAAATCGCTCGTATAATCAATGTTATATTGGACTGTATATTTTTTGTACAAGCACGGTACTCTTAGGTAGCGTTAGCTGCAGAGTACGGAATAAACAGCTGTCTCTCTCTGTCTCTCTCTCCCTCTCCCTCTCCCGCTCCCTCT
>OZ023318.1:869938-874938 GCA_964007375.1 Ophion obscuratus
TCGTATCTCAGACTTAATTGAAGTTCTTCGAGGATAATTGTCGTACCGTGGAAAACCTGTAGCTAACGAATCGAAGGTTAATCCCGAGCATTGGTTGCTCCCTGACACGCGACGAGGACGAAAGATCTCGGTCGCATATGTGTGTCTGGATAGGTTCGGTGGTGTATCGACTGGTCACGCAAACTCGATAAATCGTAAAAAAGCCCTTCGCCCTCCGTTGCCCCGGTTCCTCGGCCCTTCCACGTGGCATTGGGGCGATTGATCCCTTTATTCACTCTCGAGGGAGAAAAAGGGGACACCGTATCGCACGGCGGATAGGATTCCCGAAAATGGAAGCGAACCAATTTCGCTTCGAGGGCCGTCCGGAGTAATATATTTTAGGGGGCTCGATAGGAGTTGTCAACGAATCTTAAGGGATCGTCTCAGTGTGACCCTCCGAAAAATCACTGATTTTCGCGATTTTTTTTTAAATGTTCAAATAAACTAATCGGTCCGGTTTTTTTAAAATAAATAAATACATTCATGACGAATACAAAATGATTTTTTTTATGTTTATTTATTGGATGTACAATAGTTAAATAAATTGTTGAAATGACACGTAATAAAAAAAGGTTCTGTACGGTTTCCACGATTGCGGCCGCAATTTTGATCTGAAACAAATATTTCAAAAAGATTATTAATCTGTAGGAAAGTCGCTATCGCGCTATGGAAGGGTTTTTTTTTAATTTGACGAAATGGCGGCGGTTTGAACAAAAAGTATCGAATTTGGCCCTTTTTATCGACAGCTTTTCGTAAAAAAAAATAGGGAGATTTCCAAAAAAAAAGCTTCCATAGCGCTATAAAGAATGACGTTAAAAATGTTCTCTTCAAAAGGGAACTAGATATCTTCAAAGCTCTTCCTTTGAGAGTGGAAACCGTTTTGAAAAACACTATTCTGAGAAAAACGCGTTTGAAGATTGGCGAGGCAGATGTCTCGCTCCGTTCCCTTTCTACAAGAAACGTTGTAGCGACCGTAATAATTTGAATTTCGATTGAAAAATTTGAGAGAATGTTTATTACAGTGTATACTATCCGATAATGCAACCAAAAAAAATCGATTTTTCGAAAATTTCACACTGAGACGATCCCTTAACGTCCCCGGGATTCATTCCGGGCGAGGGAGAAACAACTGCGAAAAGTCACTCCAAAAGTCAGCTGAGAGGTCTCAGTGAAGCGGAAGGCTATATAGGCCCGGCGGCGCTGACCCGCTTACGAGAGATGCCGGGGCCTGGCGCCACCCGGCGGCGCTTGGGTGCACTAGAGGTAAGGCGCGAATCCTCGCGCTCAACGCGAAGCCCGGGACTTTTAATCATCGTTAAAAACCACTTTGAGTTTAATGTTGCGTTCTTTTTGTATATCGAGAACAAAGTACACGTGCCGAATCGAAGACTTGGCATATTTTTAGGGTAAATCTTTAAGCGTTCACCTTATGGGGTGCGGTTAACCTTGTTCGCCCACGTAGACCGTGTTGCCTAATGGTCGACGTTATTTGAAAAAATGTGAGAATTGAGGATTCTCGTCGCGTGTAACGACAACAAAATGAATTCATAGCCGTGTCACATCGCACTGAATTTTCCGAGGATAACATCCACTCGACCGTCAATCATCTCTCATTCATGCCCGTTTTCATTGTACGAGGGTGAGAAAGAACAAAAGTAGGGGATGATAAAGTCACCCTATGCTGCCTGCAGAGGCTGACTGTCGAAATTACCATACAACACTCCAAAGTCCTCGAAGCGAACGATGAAGGGCGGAGGGGTTGCCCACTTCTTCGCCCTTCGTCCTTCACTTCGAGGATTGTCGAGTAATATATGGTAATTTTTTTTCTTTCTTTTAAGAACCTTCGCGATCGACTCCTGCGTTCCGACGGATATGCGGAATTTTGTCGAGACGTGTTCTACGAGAAAATTTTCGATGCATACGGTTGTGCGCCGATCCATCACGAGTTCATCCCTTATTTATACGTCGAACAATTTTTCATTTATTCCTCGTGTGCGGGGGAAACAAACAATCTACCGGCCACACATAACCTCCAAATCCCCCGAGGCGGACAATTCCAATGACAAATACTGACCTTTCTACTGGACAAACTCGACTGCCATCGTTCGCTGTGAAACAAAATGGGGAATGGAATTTTTCAATCGACCACTCGCTGAAACATTTTATTTGTATATTCACTTTATTTCGAAACATCATTGTACACAACGCGCCATTTTATTTCGACGCTCGCTCATCGAAACTGAGCCCGCCATTGTTCCATAACTCTCTCGCATTGCAACGCTGTAAATATTTTGTATCGATGTGGAGCAACGTTTCACGTTGATTTCTTATTGTAATTTAACAATGCGGAGCATTGAGGGTTTTGTTTGCACTTTTCCAACGGGAATTGTGAATTTGTGTCACAACACGCGAAGACAGTCTAACCTTATACCACGGCGTGCTCTTATTTCGCGGGCCACGGTCAGAGGGAGCGACACATAGCGCCGGAAGCATTTGTGAAAACATGAGTTTTTTTTTGTTTTGCCACACTCGTCCACTTTTATGGTTTTTTTTTAATAACCATAAGAATATTGATAAACTTGATATTGAATAATATATTTTTTTCAATAATTGGGTTTTCGAAAAATTGGCACAGCTTTACGAATAATCGATTTAACGTCAACCAGATTGATTTTTTTCGAATGATTCTTTGCAATGTTCCGAATATCATTGTTTCCTCCCGATCGTACGTGTCTTCAATGTTTCCGTATGTTCTATTATTCTTTTGGACCACCTTGAAATGATTTTTGGCGAATTTTCGCAACAACGTAGCCTTGTTTTCTTTTCTTCAAATCTCCTATTAACGTTACATTTGCAACTGTACATTTTTTCCCTTGATTCGAAACATCGTTTCGATTTAAAATTATCACCTATAAATATCCACATTATTATGATCGTAATAACGTTATTTTTCAATCACAACTCTTTTACCTCTAGGAGTAATAAAAAAAAAAACAATATAAAAATTCTTCTATCATTATTCAACGAGTGAGAATAAGTCATTTTTTTTGAGAAATTCTTTTTTTTTTCTTACAAAGGTGCAGATCGAAAACCAGTTCGGAAGTCCACCTGTTTGACACTCATTTCGTGTAATGCCATTGATAACATTACACAATATTATTTTAACTCATACAAGTTGTATTTAGTCTTATGAGAAACTTCATCAACAATTTTTCGTATCGACGGCTGAAAAAAAAATCAAAAAATTTGCAAAGCCCGATTATTTTTGCGAAACAATTTCAAAAAGCGAAAACACCTCGGTGGATGTGTAAAAAAATCTTTGAAAAATTCGACACAGCGCAAAAATTGAAATTCGGCATTACACGTAAGTGCTCTGCACGTCAGTCTGTTGTGTCGGGGGTTGCCACTTTTTCATTATTCGCGGCTTGAACAAGTATCCGAAGGTGGTGCGAAATTGACGAGACATCGAGCAGTAGAGAATAAAATTAATGGCTCCGTTGAGCAACGCGAGTATGTCCATGATTTCGCCAAAGTCGTGATAACAATTGCGAAAAAAGCAATCGCCCAGGAGGCCCGAGAGGAGTCCCAGCACACCTTGGGGTATTTCGGTGACGAGAAACAACAGGAGAACCGCTACGAGCATTCTTGTCGTCCTGTCGGTTCGTCGCTCGGATTTGCTCGGACGCCGCGCAACGGGGCCCTCGTTCGGCACCGCACAGGGGTTGTAACCCCTCAGCACTTGCTTTCTACCCTTAGCCCTGAATCGATCGAAAAACGACACCGGTGAGCCTCGTTTATCGAATGAAAATCAGATTTGAAAAAAAAAAAAAAACGTCATCGATTCTTGCGTTTTCGACATTTCGCGCATTTTTTTTTCAAAATTGGTTATCATTTTTTTTGCAAAATTGGTGATCATTTTTTTGCAAAATTGGTGATCACTTTTTTTTGCAAAATTGGTGATCATTTTTTTTTTGCAAAATTGGTGATGTTAATTGTTTTTCGTAAAATTGGCGATGTTAATTTTTTTCGTATAGTTTGTGATGTTAATTTGTTCTGTAGAGTTTGTGATGTTCATTTCCCTTCTAAAATTTGTTCACTTTTTTCGGACAATCCGTAAATTCTATGACGAGATTAGTAGTTTTTTTTTCTTCACCTCAATTTTCGAATTTCATCGTAGTATTCGTAATTACCATAGTTACTTGATCGAAAAATTGGTAAATTTAATAAGCTCGCTGGTGAGCACGACGCTTGAATTTATTACAAAAATGTGGGTGGGAGAATCGATGCGACCGTTGACCCACCTGTACAGCGCCTTTATCAGCCAGCAGCTGATGACGGTGAGAATAAGACAGGGAATTAATTTCACGACGATCCCGAGGACCCAGAAATTCAACTGGTACCAAATTCCTTCGTGCGGATAATTGTCTACGTGGTAAAGAACGTACTTCGTCCTGTTCTCGATAACTGTTTGCGCTTTTATCTGAAAAGTACATCATCTTTCCATACACTTATGCATAAAAAATAATGTACGGATGAATAAATAAATCAATAATTAAATAAATAAATGCCGGCTAAATCGGTGCGAGATAAATTGGGGAGGAGATACTCGAGAAGAAGGCGGAAAAGGGTACAAAAAAAGGGGTGAAGTGTGTGAGGTCAGAGGAAGATGACAAAATAACGAAGATGATCGTGATGTGAATAAGAACTGATGCTAACAAAATAATAGTGATAACGAATAAAGTGAAAATAGAGAAAACGAAGTATGGGTGGATAGGATGGCGCGACGGTGTACTCACTCCGAATACGAGAAAGCTCGGGGCGCAGGCAATCATCGGGGCCAAAAAGCTGCTCCACAGTGCCAATCTGCAGCGCGCTGGGGTGCACCAAGAGTGATTGTATTCCGGGAACCTACGAAAAATCATACATACATACATACATATACATACATACATACATACATA
>OZ023318.1:877438-1047438 GCA_964007375.1 Ophion obscuratus
TTTTTCTTGAAACATGGTTTTTCAAAATGGCACGCAGCATAACTCGAACAATTTTCATTTTTTTTACTTGAAATTTTAACCAGATGTGAACATTTACATTATCTTGAGAATGTCGATCGGAATTTTCAAGAACTTTATTTATTGATTTTTTATTAACAAAAAACTTGCCGTTTTTTTCGTCAAAAATCAATTTTTTTTTCAAACGCACGCCAAATCCACAAAAATTGATACTTTTTAAAATCCGATCGACATTCTCTAGCTATAGCCCTCTAGATTAATGGTTTTTTTTTTGTTCTAGATTCAAAAGTGCACCAGTGGTGCTGCGTGCCGCGGAACCCTGGAAGCAAAACATGTCCCGGGAAGATAGCTGTGGAACCGCCATTTTGTTTTTTTTTTACTGTAAAAAAATTTTATAATAAAGTTTAATGTATGCCCGATAACACCATTAAAAGTTTTTTTTCAAATACCTTCAATTTCGGGAGCAAAAAATTAGTGAAAAAACCTTTTTTTTTGGGCCGTTACAGTGGCCTTACTCCTTAAGACGGCTATGGACGCATCGGAAATTCTGTTTGATTAGCGAAGTGCGCGTAGGGAGTAATAGGAATGGGTTCTATTAGGAAGGACAATCAAAAAGCCCACAAGTATAGGCGCAACTTAGAAAAATTGTAATAATAACAATTACGTTATTATTTATAATAATAATAATAATAAAATAAAAATAATAAATAAATAAAATAAAATAATAAAATAAAATAAAAATAATAATAAAGAAAATAAAAAATAATAATAACAATAACGTTATTATTTATATTATTTATAACAATAAGCTCCTCTCAAAGATCGCACACGCGTGCGGCTGGTATGGACTTCAGTTTGAACAAGTGCGCTGTTCTTCATCTCAGGAGAGGGGGAGCAGAGGGTGTCGCGGCTGATGTTCGGCTGCTGGACTGTTAAAGCTGAATAAACAAGCTAACCGACCTATATATTGATTCAACTGAAAAAAAATCCCGAGCCCGTGGAGCTTTGAAGAAAAACAAAAAAAAATTGGAAAATTGTTTTCTCCCACTATTACTTATGATTGCGCGATAACCGTAACTCGTTTTTTCGGAAAAAGATGTCGAAACTAGAAACTTCAAAATGCTTTTTTTTCACTTTGATACGACCATTTTTCACAGAGATACAGCGCTCCAAAAAACACGAAAAAAATTGAAGAAATTTTCTTTTCCTTTAATTTTTAAAAGTATTGTATAATTTAAAAAAAAATATGATAATATTGTGGAATCGACTATTGCAGAGCGATTTGTCATTTTACTCGCATCTTTTTGAGTGGGCGGCAGCCGAGATGGTGTCCGAGCCCTAGAGTGCCGTCCAACATTATTGTTCCGGTCTAGATTGAGATCGAGCCTAGCCCCCGATGAAATAATAATAATGAGTTTATTATTCATATTAATATATCGGATTAATGTTCAAGTTCTGGGTTTGCCTAAAATCCAATTTGAAAGCTCATTTACGTACTAATCGTCGATGTAAAATCTAACCTAAAATATCGCAGAATCCCTTGGAAACTGCTGAACGTTCAAACTATTTCAAAGCTAAGATTTATTTATCGGATAATAGATTAATTTAACGTTGTTAGGAAAGACGCGAAAAAAAAATAAAATAAAAAAGAATTTAAAGTGAAAAGTTTCGTTCAAGTGTTCTCAAGGTCGAGTAGGCGCTTGATTAAAATCGTGGCGATTCATTTATCTGGTCAAAGCGAATCCGCAGGGCCGTTTGATGGCGCACGCCGATGGGGTGAAACCTGCGGAGTTTCCGCAAACTTGGGTCGAGAAGAGCGACGGCACGAGTCGATGCAAACCCAAACGAAAGTTCGGCCAATCTCGTCTCTGTTTGTGCCGCAGGGGGAGTCTTTCCGGCTTGGTGAACGCGTGTGCGTCACTTCGGACACGGAGAAATTCGGTAAACACGGGAGCGATACGAGACGAAGTAGAAAACAATAGAAAGTAAAAAAGGTCTCGTACAGCCCTCCGGCGTGCAATTGAACAATAAGCTCGTTCTCGAGGCAGAAAAGGGCGCCGCGATCAACGAGAGGAAAAGAGAAGACACACGATAGCCCCGTGGAGCATCTATGCGAGCGCCCCCTGACGTTCACGGAATGTACCGGATCGCTCCATTGTTCACGAAGTCCGATTGCTTTCGTCTCCATTCGTCTGGCACGGCGAGAGGAATACTTTCGAAACTGCTCGCCCAACGGTCGGGATTTATTTTATTCACTTCAATATACACAGTGAGAAATTCTTCTCGCGATGAAAGAACGAAACATAGTAGCAAACAGTGAACTTCATTTGCGTTTGTATACGGGACATTCCACGCCATTTCACGTAGCACGTGACTCCGACTGTTTTTGGTTTTCCTGATTTTTTTTTGTGAAATTGTACACATGGGAGGAATATCCACACCAATTTTTCGGATTTTTATCTCTTCTCTTTTAGGAGTTATAATTTTTTTTTAAATGTTGGTTTGGGAAATTTTGGAATCGTTTAAACGCTGATAACTCCCGAACTAGTTGAGATATTGACAAATGTCACTATATAATTGTTTTCATTCAGAAGCATACTTTCGTTAAAAAATATGAAAGAATGATTAATTATCAATGAAAACTATTTTTTTGAAAGATGATTGCCTTTTTTTAATTCGCTAAAACAGAGTGACCCATTCTATGATTTTTGAGTCTAGTCTCATAGTGCGCCCTCATTTTACCTTCTATTTTTTTCGAATTAAACATATTTTTTTAGAAGATTTTTATCATTGTAATCTATAATAATGCTATTAATGATTTTGTGATTTTCAACTCGGCTTCGTCAGGCCGGAAACGATTTATTTTTAATTTGTGCGGAATTGAACAAAAAAATATTTTTAATACAAAACCGTTTTTCTTCGTTCCCATATTCTTCGTAAGAATTTTAAAAAATTACCAAATAGGCAATCATTAAAAAACATAGTTTTCACTTTAGAAGCAAAAAAGCGTTGACATTGAACATTGATATTTTTTTCATATTTTTTAACGAAAGTATGCTGCAAAATTAAAAAAAAATATATAGTGACACTTGTCGATATCTCAATTAGTTCAGGAGTTATCAGCGTTTAAACGTTTCCAAAACTGCCGAAATTTACATTTTTGGAAAATTATAACTCCTAAAAGAAAAGAGATAAAAATCTCAAAATTGGTGTGGGTATTCCTTTCATGGGGTACAATCTTACAAAAAAAAATCAGGAAAACCAAGAATGGTCGGGGTCACGGGCTAGGTGAAATGGCGTGGAATGTCCCGTATGTAAGCGAGAAGTGAAAAGTGTCATTCCCGTTCGGAGAAACACGACCTTGTCGAATATCAACCATCGAAAACTTGTTTGTCCATTTTCGGGGAAACATGTGCTGCAAATAATAGTTTCGTAAATATCCGCAATGGAAAGTATTTTCAAAATTTTTTATCTGTGAACACGAACACCTGAATAAACAATTTTTTTTCGAAATAAAAATGATTATTTTCGATACAGTAGTCGTAGCAAACGTAGACGACATTCGTGCAGCCGTTTTGCAGGACCCTTGACTACGGGCATGATCGAGATTAATGTATTTGGAAATGGAAGGATCGAAGGGTGTGCGTTCCGTCGCTTTGGTGGTTCAATCGATGCTAGACTGAGTTGGCTGTATACCGTTTCACTGTATCCTAAAGCGAGGCCAGCCTCGAAGGAATTTCCCCTGCTCGCGCAGAGACATATGTTTCCTTGTCGATATTTCATCTGTCCAATTAGGCACGCTGCCAGGATTCTCGAGGAGGGAGCGATCTGTCAATTCAAGTCAATTCAAGTACGAAACAGCCGCGGAGCAATAGACTTTCGGCGAAATTCTCCGCAACTTTCTTGCGAAAAAAACAATAATAAGAAAAAACAACAATAAAGCTTGATGATGGGGTTTCTTGGATAAGTAGACAATCGATCGAACGGTAGCACCAAAACGGTGAATCTCAGAGTCCAATGTCGGCCGCATTTCCACTGCTATATGTTTGGAGCCGTCGAATTTCCCCGGTGACAGAATAACCATAATATCAATTTAATTACAAACTAAAGATCTCGTGGGTCTGCGTGGTTCGTACAGACAATATAGCCGCAGGGGTCATAGCACAAAGCTGTCAAAGTCCCGTTGGGTTGGAGTTGGGTGGAAGCTAGAGGGAAATATCTCCGCCTGCATATAGCCCGTCACACATAATCGTTCATTGATAAACACACTCATGCATAATACCGCTGGCAAACGCCCCCAAAAAAGAGCTTACGACTTCAGACAGTGACGGCATTACTCGGCACATCTGTAATATGTAATCAACCGGTCTGCTCCAATCGATGAGCACCTTTATGTCCTGAGTACCCTACCATTGTCATAGAATGACTCCTCCTGATTGCCATACCAACCCTAGTGTCACAAACCAGTACCTTTTGGGTGCCATACGTAGCCTACCAGTGTCACAAAGCGGCACCAACCGGGTAAAGTGGTGGAGCAGCTTTTGACTGCAAAGCGAGATTCCCTTTATCGTCATAGTCAAAGAGCAACATGCAAAGGCCATAAACAAAAAACACAAGCGAACGATTTTATAAATTCGGCTCTCAAGTAATCAGCAACATGCATTTGTTCTCCAGAAATGGATGACCCACCTTGTAACATGATCGCGGAATGATTTTGCGAAGTGATAAGTTTGCGGAGCCTGGTACTTCTCTAGTCTCAGGGTGACATTTTAGGCAAGATTACGATTTCCGGGGCGCCAAGATCTAACGACTGATTCATATGCATTTTGATGAAAGAAATCGAAAGTGCAGAATACATTTTTTCGATATCTCGCTTGGTTTTCGAGATATCGATATATATTGACTTTTTTCATTTTCTAAAATATCTCGGTAAATATGCAGTTATCGGAAAAATGATAAGAGACACTTTTTGCAGGAAATTAAATTTCCCCCCAGTTCTACTCACCCCACGATTCCATGCCCCATCCAAGGTGCCCAACAAACCCACCCCAGTGTTCTACGCCACCGTACGCCATGGGTGCGTGGAATCGTGGGGTGCGTAGAACACTGGGGTGGGCGGTTAACGGTACAAGGCCAGGCGTGGTTAAAGGTATAAGACCAAAAGGACTCTTCTTGAAAGAATTTCATCCTCCAACTGTAGAAAGCGAGAATCTCGAAAAAGTGATACCACGAAAACGATCTCGTACCATCACGATCGACGAGGAATTGCAAGAAGCATCAGCCGATGATCTCACCGCTTTCGACTTCACACCTAATATGGACGAGGCACACACACACACATACATCCTTTAAATCTTGCTGGTACACACATACACGCAACACACATGCACACACAAACGCAAACCTGACCCAATTCCCGAACAATTCAATATAAATTATTCGAACTTCAACACCTCGTTTGGTCCCCTTAAGAGTCGATTTTCGATTTTTATCACTCTTGAAAAAGTCTTATAATAAGAAATACCATACGAATTTGCATCCAAATCTTGGCGCCCCGGACATCGTAATCTCCCCACATTTTACGGCCAATGTGAAGTAACAGCATTGGGGTATGTTACTAGCAACAGTTTGGTGATTGAACATGCTATTGGGTGAATGCCAGCAAGTAGAAAGTCATTCAAATATGCTGGCGCACATAAAGTATCACCCTGCAAGTGCAATTTCCATTGTCGCACCGGGACATTAACAAAGAACGTCAAGAGTTAAGTATGCAAGCTTACCTGATAGCGATGTACCTCCAGACTGCGAGAGTAAGCGTCAGCGCGATGCTAATGGTGTGCAACAGTTGGGTGAAGTGCATGTGGAATAGAACAAAGACTGCCCAACCGTATGCGAACTTTTTGTGCTCGGGTAATACGAGATATTTGTAAACTGCGAACGGTATGTACTCGACCATGACGAGCATATCGGCGGTAGCTAATCCAGTTAGTATTCGATTGATTGGTGCTACGGCCATGTCCTTCCTCGTGAGGACGACAATGTTGAGGACATTGGCGACCGTGCCGAATAGACAAACGATCAGCGCAACGTAGCCGTGATAGAGCTTGTAGGAGAGCGCAAGATCGCGTATAGATCCACTGCAGTAGCATAGCTTTGGCGAAGCATCGCTCCCGCTGCTGTAGGTGTTCATGTAATCGAGATCCTCCTCGGTTATGTTGAGCTTGACGAGGATCTGGGTGTAATTCTTCCAGCGATTCATGGTGGCTGGTTCGCGTAGGATCAAACGTAATTTAAAGAGGGAAGCATTCAGGCTATCGTCTTCGTGTCGCGAAACGAGTGCTGTGTTGTCGAGGTGATCGAGCATCGCATAGTTAATTGTGAAACGGACGAATCGTCGCTGGGATCCTTTTCGCAGGCCAAGAGTAAAAGGAGCCGGGCTTAATTTCTCAGCTTTCAAGTTGATGAAGAGGCGCGCCAGGAAATATGATTCCCTCGCTATGACGATGTCACTGCGTATGGAGCTCCGCCGTCGTTCGTATCACGATGCCACGTCTTGGAGGACGTAGCCTAGATGGCTGTTGTCGTTGCTTCCCTTTTTGCACTGTCCGGAGCCCAAAGTCGCCCAACGTCGCTCAAGGGTAAACAGCTCAAAGTATTATGATGACAGAAGGCGTCGAGAGAAGCTTTATTTCTTCGTATTCTTCAAGCACGAAAGTGATCGGTCTCGTGGGATCTCATCCACCGTAGACCGATCGAAAGATGACCCATCTTGACTTCACTTTCCATTTTGGGCGACGACGGATTTCGGTAGCCGGAATTACGATAGAGTTTCTATTAGCATCGATTGCCAGGCTCATCCTGAAACATCCTGGAAGTTGGAGACGTTTGATCGGGGTGGCGAATACTCCTCTCCTTTCCGCCTTGACGCTTTCAACCTCCCGATGACCACAGTGGCTTTCAAGCACAAACGAGCGCGGGATCTCCCGGCAGCTTCCCGCTCGGATCTGTTCCGGTGAAACATTCGTTTCGCATTGCTAATCCATCGGGACGTCCGCCGGTTTAACGCAAATCCGCTTTACCACAGTGGTTCGGACAATTTACAACTTCGCACCGCTGACGCACCCGCTAATCAGCAAACCGAATCCGTTTAGTGAAACGGATAGCCACGGGTAAATTGCGGATATGTGCTGAACAAGGCGGGTTTAAGGGCTCAACGAATCCCCTTGGATTTACCGTACACCAATCCCTCAACCGATAACCCTTTCCGTCACCAGCCGGATTGTTACGGGAATTTGCCGGCTTCTGGCAGTGCCTAGCCGGCATGTCAAAGAGTTTGGGATTGAATGGACGATGAGCAGTTTGGGGGCTTCGAATTAAGTTGCGTCAGTCGACGAGGCTGTGAATCCCCGTTGGCCAAGGCTAGGAGAGAACTTGATTAGGAGATAGCCCAGGTTGGCTAGGTCGTAGGTAGCGTTCTTGGAATCCCACTGGGGACAGCAGCACAGGCCACCTGATGCCTCCAGCCAACATCCTGAAAGCACACATAGGTTTTATCTTCTTATCGATATGAATCGATGACGGGGTTTGTTGGATGGCAGGCTTGATCAAGTGACAACCCACGAAGGGACGGTTAGAGGCCTACAACACTGATCCTTTCGCGCAATGCATACTTGATCGTCATGCCAATCAGTTAGTATTGGATTCAATCTCAGTTGACCGAGTCCTCCATCGTTTATCCACCTACTCGTTTATCCAGGTGATTTCTTCCGATCGAAGCGAACTCAGCCGTTCGCTTGAACCAACCCAACGGTCGTCAACTATTCCCCGGGGCGCTATCAGGAGATGGAACGACTTCGGTCTTGCACCGAGCCACATTCATTCCTGCCTAGCCTGAACTTCCCGTCGCACTCGCAATTTTTAATTCCATTCTGTGCACGCGAGGACTGATACCCTCGGAAATACAGGGAAGTGCCTAGGAAGCTGACAAATGGGCTTGACAGTTTCACCGAGAAGATCCGTTAGCTCCCTCGAAAGATGGAAACTCTTGAATCCCTCGATTTCCCAAAGTTTCGACGCGACACTTGGCAAACCGTACAACAATTTCGCATTGGGATTGTGTTCCTACGAGTCTCCACGGAAATTATTCGGTCGACCCCTTTGCCCTGTCGCGTTTCTCATCCAGATAAAGGAGACCAATCAAAGTTTTGGTAACTCTGCTAGATTTTATAGTTAATTAATTACGTAAACGACCTTAATAAACTGCTTCGCTGATTCTCAAGATCATGTTCTCACCGAGAACACGACTTATGCATTATGAACATGTGGGTGTTTATTTTCGTCCTCCATCGTATTCTTTTATGCTAACATTGATGCAGCCCCTGCACGAGAATTCGCTGAAGCGTTAAGTATTTTCTTCATTTGAATACATATATAATATCAATCATGACTTTTTTTTATCACGTCTAGTTGTTCCAATGTATTGTCAGATTAAATCTGAACTATTGAATATAGCATCAGCCCGATAAGTATGAATCGGCAAGTCTCTTGGATTGTCCATTGAACTAACCCCCGACAAATCGCCCACGCCCGCTACTGTGTGGGTGTTCATTAAAAGGTCCATCCCTTGAATACATAAACGTACAATATATCTATCTGAATATAAAACTAGACGGCCGATGAATTTTTATGCTCCGGCTCTTATTGATGCTGGAGGCGTATCCGTGCGTCTACAAAACAAAGTAAATATAAAAAATGAAGGAAACTTCAGCCGGTAGTCGACACAGTCATGTGCCCAAGTAAATCTGACCGCAATTCCTGGCTGTCGCGTACGTGCCACTGCGAATGAAGAGGGAAATGTCGTTTTTCCGTGCTTACGTCCGTGACAAAAATATGCCATTTTCCAGGGTGGTGTCGTCAACTATAAAATGCGCTGAAAGGGTTCTAACGAAGTCTCTAGGCGTCAAAAAATTTGCTACATAATTGAGCTAGCATACCTCGGGGGAAGGTACGTGTTTATTTATTCATCTATGCTGGCCAATAGCAATTGCCAAAAATCATATAGGACATATTTTTTGTAAAATATTCATCAAAGTTTGCAAAAGTGCTTATCGCAATAACTGTCGAGATTGGAGGGGGCGGCGCGTGAGTGTGGGCGTCACGTCGATATAGGATGGAGCTCGGATGTATATTCGTATAAATGAGTAATCCCACTATATATTTATATATTTAGATATGAAGATCGATAAACGGACGTTTTAATAAAATTTATTCATCGGACCGGAAGTGCTTTTATTTGCGAGTCAGATCGGCGAAAAAGAATAAAGTGGAAGCGAATGGAGTGAAAAGGGGGAAAGTGGACGCATTAATTCTACGAGACAGGCTGATAGAGTTCGCATGACTTGGTTAATCGGTGCTTTTTCTTCGGCTTGAGTAGAAAGAAAATGCTTTTTTTTTAAATACTAATTTAAAAAATAAAGGATCGTGAATAAGGCCATTTTAAATATAAATTAAAAAAAAATTAAGCATCGTGAATGAGGCAATTTTCAATAACAATTATAAAAATGGTGAATCGTGAATGAGTATCACAATCCATTCAATGGCAGAATTCTTCCAAAATACATGTAGGTAGTAAACATTCACTTACACGTTTATTATTCTTAATTTACTGTGCGTGTGTGTGTGACTTATATTATCGATTTTATTAATGGAATAACATTCATATTATATATCATTACTAAAGTAATATTTAATATATATATTTATTAAGGGGTTAGACCACAGTAACGGGTATAAAATCATGTGCGAATTTAACAATTTTTTTCGCATGAAAAAGTGATGAAATCATAAAATTAATTACACATCTATTTAGTATGAATATCAAGCTGTTAGAAAATATATATATATTTTTTTCGATGCACAAAATGGCCGACTACTAATATTTTCTTTTGTTATCTTTATTTTGCGCTACACGGCGTGACATTTAGCATCCACAATTTTTTACCTAGAACAAAAAACAAAAATTCTCGTCAATCTACATTAGAACATCTAGAGAATTACGTATGGAATTTAAAAAATATTGTCTTATTCAAAAGTTGTAGGTATTTGAACTTAAGAAATGAATTTTCAGTGAAAAATTTCGTTATAACTGATCATAAATTGCTCATAAAATGAGAAGTTTTCGATCAATCAGAAATTCCGTACGTACTTCTTTGCGAAATGCAATTAGGAACGTAACTTTTAAATTTGGAGTAAATCGAGTGAAAATTGTTGCAGTTATTTGTCACGCCGATTGGAAAAAAGCTGTTTCGAGAAGTTTCGAGTAGTCGGCCGTTTTGTAAATCGAAAAAAAAAAAAAAAAAAAAAAAATTCTAACAGCTTTGTATTCATACTAAATAGATGTGTAATTAATTTTACGAGTGAATCACTCTTTCATACGAAATAAAAATTGGTAAATTCGCACATGATTTTATACCCGTTACTGTGGTCTAACCCCTTAAATAAAATAAAAAAATATTAGTGCAATGATGTTATAAATTGCACCAGGGGGATTGTTCATTTTTGTTCATTCGCAGTTTAATATCGATAAGGATTTTAAAGTGGAAGTGGATCGAGTCTGAATATAGACATCGAGTGTATAGCGAAAAAACTAATAATCGCCTCGAAAGTAAACAGTTTTGCCGGACCAGGGATCGCCTGGGATTATGCATTAACATATGTGAAAACCGACAGAGAAAGAGACATGAAGGGAAGGAGGTGGCCATAAATTCACGAGTAAATATACTATACCGCGTTGCGTGAAACTCTGCATTAACACTTGTACGTCTCAAGAGGGAAAGAGAGAAAAAGAGAGAGAGCGAGAGAGAGAGAGAGAGAGAGAGAGAGAGAGATGGGTTAAGCTTTGGGATCAGTGATATTACCCGATGGATAAACCACTAGGAATCCACGTACAGATCGAACGTGTTTATTGGTCCCCCGATACCAGAGACCTGAACCAACAACGGATATAGATATAGTGACAATGGCGCGAGAGCATCGCGTGCGCACATATCTACGCTCACATTAATTGCTTCGTCTCGTCGATGGACACACCAATAGTTTGCGCTGCTTGATTCCTGATACGAGAATTTTGAACCGACGTGTAAGGCTTTGTGTCCAAGTTATCGTAATACTTTTCGATCATCCTAACCTACACAATTTCTTTCGAAATACCCTTAAGCACGCGCGACTGACGAAAATTGAGGTTTTCAAGGGAATCAATAGTGAATTAATATTCAGGGGGCTAAAATACATCGATATAGACTTGTACAAATGTTTAAAATCGATTTTTTTCCTACCTTGGCCACAAAAGTGGCTTTACTGAATCGTTAAGAATTTGTTTTCTGCTTCGATTTGAAATTCCCTTCTGTGCTCATTCTTTTCGTTGTCCTTTTCTCTTCAAAATGCCGTTTGAGTCGTGGAATTCCAATGATTTTTTCGTTTTTTGGAAGAATTACAAAGAAGCAAATAATTAATTATCACAAAAAAAATACGAGAAGTACCGGAGCAATTTAGCGAAAAATAATAATAAAGAAACAAAATATTGGAACGTTAAAAAAAAATTCAGACTAAAAAATTCAGGGTTAAAAAATTCAGGTTTGGAAGCTTTTCCCAGAAACTTTCCACCGCGTATCGAGTAGAACAGTAAAATTCAAGTCTGGCGTGTCGACGATCGAAATTTATTCTGACGTGGCACGAATACACCTAGTCTGTTCAGCCCACCCCCCCCCCCCCTACCGCGTCGCGCCGAGGCGGACAGGACAAAAAGTACATTAAAATGATGACGCAAGTGAGTGACAAGAGAGATTTGGATTACACAATCGTGATTGAAGCGAGAGAGACTATCGAGAGTGAACCTCGACGAACAAAAGCGCCGGAAGTATCGATGAGACAAAGCCTGCAGCCAATTCATCGAGATACTCGTGAGAAAGGGCCGATAAGTTGCTCCGACAGAAAAAAAAGACTGGGATGCGAAGACAAAAATATACGACACAAGTCCTGCACGTACGATTTATTATCCCATTTTTGTCAACTTCTGCCGGGGAATAGGCGGAAATTGCTGGGCAGGACCGCAGCGGCGATAAAGGGATTTTTATTGTCCCATTACGGGCTTGTTTCGGCCTGCGGGCCTATCAACCACGGAAGAAAAATAAATCAAGGTATCCGAAACCCTGATTTACGAATGTCGTACTGTCAATTATCATTATTGTTCTATGAAAATCTGCAGAAAGAATATCTGAAGTACGGGGGTACTTCAGATACTACGCAGTGGTAGAAAAATGTCTGAGAAAATGTAAAAACTTCAGGTACAAAGTTGCACCGCCAGGGTAGCTCCACCGCGGAAGTAAAAAAATTGAATTCATATTTTTTTTTTAATTCTGACAAATTTTTTCGTGAGGTAGTTGCTGTAATACCGAAAACAGGAGCACGATAATCGTAAGTATTTGAAAAAAAAAACATAGTTCATAAACATAAAAGTTGTAAACGATTACCATGGTGCCTTTTTTTAATTCTAAACAATTGTGCGTTGTACATATGCCGATAATGAAAGACACTAAAAAAGTATAACAAATTTCCATGATTTCCTGGTTCGAAGTTTTGCTAAAAACACATTCATTACGTTTCAATTTTCTACACTCCTTATACTCAACATTATACCCATAATTAGCGTTGCATAATTTTGACGAGAATCGGAAATGAATGGCGGTTATGTTTCTGTCAGAATGGCATAGGCGTACATACGGCACATGGGACGCGATCTACACAAGCGCCGCTCGATTAGATTTTTGACAAGCCTGCAAACGCTCCAACGTATTTTGGACCTCCGAACGTTGACCTCTACCATAATAAAGTTCCGTTGAGCTTACTGCGACAATCTTCGCGCTAAGTTGCATTGTCTTTCAATGGGGCTCACGTATTGGGACATAAAGATTCAAATTTTGTAAGAACAATCAAGGATATGCGCCTTCATTGGGGACCTGAAAACTTTATTGCATATCGTGTATGCCAGTTGACTGGCATGGCCGTCATTCCTCGAGACGGCCCTAGCGCCCTAAGCTAGGCGCATGCGCATTCCAAGCTCAACTGACATCACCAGGCCTCCAGTCTTATTCATTGGGGTGATATTGAATTCGAGAGTGGAAATGACACGCGGCACCTCCCCGCAACTGTATTCGAAGGTAATTAACGTGAAATCCTGCGTATTCGATACGCAACTGTACGTGAGCCGGGCGCCACGGATCGAATTCCGCGCCAACTTACCGAGGCAACTTGAGCCAACGGCACACTGTGTACGTATATCAAATTATAAAGACCTCGGGATGCTTCAGCAATGCCACAATTCGATATATGTTTCGGTGGTTTATTTATGAAACAGCACGCGACGATACCCGACGATACCCAATATCGCTTCGAGGGTTTCATCCTGACAAACGTTGAACACGTTTGCATTTGTTTGGGTTTTCGTACGTTTCGAGACAGAGTTCAACATGTTTTCGTTTGGGGCTCGAGGTAAAGATATGTTCAACGTGTTTAGGTTTCTTTGGCTTTCGAGGCAGGGAAAAGCTCAACACGTTTTCATTTGTTTGGGTTTCGAGGTGGAGATACGTTCAACACGTTTGAGTTTGTTTTGGTTTTAAGGTAGGAGAAACGTTTATGTCTGGCTATGAAGGTTAGAGGATACGATGAAAAATTTTTGAGTTTTGAGACAGAGAAACGGCCAACACGTTTGGATTTGTTTGGGCTTTGCGGTGGAGAAACGTTCCACACGTTTGGGCGTGTTTGAGTTTCGAGAGTCGACACGCGTGGAAAAGAAATAGTGAGGAACACGTTTTCGTTTGTTTGGATTTCGAGGTGGAGATACGTTCAACACGTTTTCGTTTGTTTGGATTTCAAGGTGGAGATACGTTCAACACGTTTGAGTTTGTTTTGGTTTTAAGGTAGGAGAAACGTTTATGTCTGACTATGAAGGTTAGAGGATACGATGAAAATTTTTTGAGTTTTGAGACAGAGAAACGGCCAACACGTTTGGATTTGTTTGGGCTTTGCGGTGGAGAAACGTTCCACACGTTTGGGCGTGTTTGAGTTTCGAGAGTCGACACGCGTGGAAAAGAAATAGTGAGGAACACGTTTTCGTTTGTTTGGATTTCGAGGTGGAGATACGTTCAACACGTTTTCGTTTGTTTGGATTTCAAGGTGGAGATACGTTCAACACGTTTGAGTTTGTTTTGGTTTTAAGGTAGGAGAAACGTTTATGTCTGGCTATGAAGGTTAGAGGATGCGATGAAAAATTTTTGAGTTTTGAGACAGAGAAACGGCCAACACGTTTGGATTTGTTTGGGCTTTGCGGTGGAGAAACGTTCCACACGTTTGGGCGTGTTTGAGTTTCGAGAGTCGACACGCGTGGAAAAGGAATAGTGAGGAACACGTTTTCGTTTGTTTGGATTTCGAGGTGGAGATACGTTTAACACGTTTTCGTTTGTTTGGATTTCAAGGTGGAGATACGTTCAACACGTTTGAGTTTGTTTTGGTTTTGAGGTAGGAGAAACGTTTATGTTTGGCTATGAAGGTTAGAGGATACGATGAAAAATTTTTGAGTTCTGAGACAGAGAAACGGCCAACACGTTTGGATTTGTTTGGGCTTTGCGGTGGAGAAACGTTCCACACGTTTGGGCGTGTTTGAGTTTCGAGAGTCGACACGCGTGGAAAAGAAATAGTGAGGAACACGTTTTCGTTTGTTTGGATTTCGAGGTGGAGATACGTTTAACACGTTTTCGTTTGTTTGGATTTCAAGGTGGAGATACGTTCAACACGTTTGAGTTTGTTTTGGTTTTGAGGTAGGAGAAACGTTTATGTTTGGCTATGAAGGTTAGAGGATACGATGAAAAATTTTTGAGTTTTGAGACAGAGAAACGGCCAACACGTTTGGATTTGTTTGGGCTTTGCGGTGGAGAAACGTTCCACACGTTTCGGCGTGTTTGAGTTTCGAGAGTTGACACGCGTGGAAAAGGAATAGTGAGGAACACATTTTCGTTTGTTTGGATTTCGAGGTGGAGATACGTTCAACACGTTTTCATTTGTTTGGATTTCAAGGTGGAGACACGTTCAACACGTTTGAGTTTGTTTTGGATTTGAAGTAAGAGAAACGTTTATGTTTGGCTATGAAGGTTAGAGGATACGATGAACAATTTTTGAATTTTGAGACAGAGAAACGGTCAACACGTTTGGATTTGATTGGGCTTTGCGTTGGAGAAACGTTCTACACGTTTGGGCTTGTTTGAGTTTCGAGAGTCGACACGCGTGGAAAAGAAATAGTGAGAAACACGTTTTCGTTTGTTTGGATTTCGAGGTGGAGATACGTTCAACACGTTTGAGTTTGTTTTGGTTTTGAGGTAGGAGAAACGTTTATGTTTGGCTATGAAGGTTAGAGGATACGATGAACAATTTTTGAGTTTTGAGACAGAGAAACGGCCAACACGTTTGGATTTGTTTGGGCTTTGCGTTGGAGAAACGTTCTACACGTTTGGGCTTGTTTGAGTTTCGAGAGTCGACACGCGTGGAAAAGGAATAGTGAGTTTATGTTGCCTCTTTGAACAGGCGGGCCTTCAGATCTCCAATCCCAAGCTGTCCTTTGAATTGTGGAGACGCTGGTATCGAGTATCCTGTGCTATTCGATATAATCGTGGAAACGGAGCTTTCTTGATGGAAAAGCGTCAGACGATTCGCATGGTCCGCTGCAGTAAGGTGAAACCGATTCGAGATAAGCTTGCCGTCTCCTTTCGAAGCGAGTAATGATGCTCGCGTAGAACTGTGTCGAGTTTGCAGTCCTCAGCTCGTCAAGCTAGTACAGCGAGCGGCAGGGAATTCGATTTTTTACATCGACGGAATTCTCGCTTGATTTCACGAATGTCTCTAAAATCTAATTGGTTCGGCCTGACAACGTCATACGGCGTTGGTAGAGCTCTACGGATCAATACGACACAGTTATAGGCTTGGTAGGTTGGTCACCCATGAGAGACATCCTACGAGTTCCCTCATCGTTCCACTTCCGCTACAGCTGCACCTTTGCCCCATTAAAATGGACACCAACAGCGATTCTGGGTAATGGCTTCGATGTTCCGTCACACGTGACGAATGTGGCTGGCAACTTGGACCTGTTGCAGCGATTCACCGGTTGGTGGCATCCGTCCTTGATTCGAGAAAGATTCACCGCATGTAACTTCTAGTCATCCAAAGTTGGACGTGTCCCAGTCTGGACCCGGTTATTGATGGCGCCATGTTTCAAGCTAGTCAGCTCCAATAGCAAACATTCTCGCAAGAGGATATTTTCAAGTAGCGTGGCCATCTAAATAATCCAGCAGAGTCGTCAAATAGCACGAGCGAGAACGGGACGACTGAGATTCATCCGAGTGAGAGGATGCCAAGGTGTTCCCCACGCCTTATCCTCCTAAAGTCGTCACGTTTCGAGCTGACTTATTACGGTTGGGCTTATCTCGTGGGAGCTTCCATCCTCGAGTGCTATCTCAGATGGGTCATGGGGCGCACACCTGGAGTGGAGGCGGAAACGCACTCAACGAATTGCCGGATGCTTGCGGACCGTCTCCGGCTCTGAGTTCATCCGAATCCTGAGGAATCCATCAGGACACCCCACCGGAACGTACGTCCCTTCGTCACCAAAGTGCCAGCATTGATGTGGTTCGACTAAGAAGACACGTAGCCAAACACTCGACAACCTCGATCACTATGGAGGGACGATGCGAACGTGGAATATTTTTTTTATTCGCAATGATGAACGTCTAGTGTTGCCTGGGGCTCCCGAATCATTCTTCTATGAGGAAACATCTCCCGATTAATTAATAGCCTCGTGGAAAGGGTAAACTAAAGCGTGACAATGCATTCCCTAAAAAAAGAATGTAACCTCTTATATACCACAGGACCGACGGTTTCGCTTTCGAGAAAACCTCCTTCTATGCGCCATCTAGCGGTAGTCTCGTGAACTAGATGCTAAAATTAGAGGACCCCATAGGCAACATTTGTTTCCTACTTGCTGCTTGATGCTCTTCCACCTTTTTTGTGTGCCCTTTCAACCCCTCGCTATTAATTAAAGTTAATTGTGTGCTGTCTGTTAAGTTACCACCCATTTATAGACTTAGCCGAAGAGTGGCTTTTATCGACCGTACTTCGATGTTTGTGTACAGTATAATATTTGAAAAAGCTACGGTTGGCTATATTTTGTGTCGTGCAGTGTGGATTAGACAAACAATGTTTCCAGGAATATCGAATCTACATTGCAAATGTAATTCACTGCTCGTGTGCTGAACTCTGGCGTTCGGCGGGTTATGGGTACGCCCCAGATTTCATTTTCGCATCGATACGCTCGCATGCAAACTAATTTGGACGAAAAAACATTACACGCAAGTAGGTTCGTTGCTTTTGGTGGCTTTTTGTTTCGTGATTGTTTTCACGAGAACGCGACGGACTTACGATCTCGGGAAAGTTACGCTACTTCGTCTACCATTCGCCGGTGAATTTGGCAGTGAATTTTGCTTTCCACGAATTTTCTATCCGTGCTCGCGGCGGAATGTTCATCGAACTTTTACGGCACGAGCTCGTATCCCGGAGTATAAGTTATCGACGCTGATGTACCCTAAAACTTTGAGGTTATGGTTGGCAAGATACTTGGGAAGAAAAAAACCAACGATCCCCGTTCAGGTTACGTAATGCGAAGTGATGAAGATTTACGAGAGATACGGAGTATCCATCGGCCACGTTGTGTATGTGAGAGAGCGAGAGGAAGGCGAAAGGGCAAGCAAGGGAAGAAAAGGTACAGATGAGGATTCTCCCACAGCGACAGCTCCTTCGCTTCGATACACACGTATCCTCGAGCGACAAGGAAAACGACAGAACTTCGAGATGAGGTCGTGACTCATTAAAAGACCATTCTGTGCACTTTTTCCCACCTCCCAGCATGAAGATCATCCACACACCCCTGCCGGTCCCTGCTATTTTGTATGTACCGGAGCTGTCTTTGTCATTATTATTCTTCAGAAGTTCCCTTACTCCTCAAGAGTGTATTTTACATGCATTTTTTTTGTAAAGGGCCATCTGATCCCATGATTCGAATGGGGAAACACCTTCGGTAGAGTAGTTCCGTAGGGCGCGATGAACAAATTGACATTCTTGGTGTTGCCGTTCAACTTGCCGGATGACCAGACCTGCCCTTTTCGTTCCCGTTCGCAATTCGATCCCTCCACCCCTAGTTTCTGCTGGATATTTGATAACCTGTGGAGTGTCTTCAACACCCACCACATCCTAGAGGGGAATGAACCGGTTGCTTTGGAATTTCAGCGTGGCGGGTGTTACCCCCAAGTGTTTAGGCTGATCGTCTCTAATGGGATCCGTGGTTCATCCCCCATGTTAAGTGACCAGCTTGATCCGAACTATTCACAGGGTTGAGGCCATTTCGCACGATTGCCAGTAGAGTGCTTCGGTATCATCGTGCCGCAGTATGCATGGAGTGTTGACCATGATGATTATGAGTTGGAGGCTGACTTGTTGGACTTCGCGAGCCTCTCGTATCCTAAGGGCACATGTGTCCAGTTCATCTTGGGGTAGCTAAGCTCCAGTTCATTTTGGAAGCCATCTGAGTCCGACACAGTTGGTTTGGGTTTCCATGAGTGCCCATTGGCGGACCACTAACCGAGGTAGACCATCGTGAGACCATGGAGGGGCCATGGAAGGTCATGGAGGAATTACAGAGGATACAGAATCATGGAGGACTTGGTAATTGAACGGCTGTTGGTGCGTTGACGGAATTACATGAATGACCACGCGGTTATCCAGGACCTGGACATCACCCAAGTTTCGACGCGGCAATAGAAGCGAACTTTGTACGAAAATTCATAGGAGAGCCCGATAAAAATTTCGAACAGCAAAAGTTTCGAAGACAGTCATCAATTCTTTCGCCTTTACTGCGAGCGGTGTTGTATCCGGAGGTAGGTATATAGGGTCCTGTTCCAATAGCAAACTTCGATGTTCGCACACTCCTATGTACTATGTAACATCGACATTATTTCCGAAAGCTCTCGACGCGAGCTGCATATCGATGAATTTCAACATCCACACCCGGCGGGAATATACACGATCCGGAGGAAACAATTACGGGGCAATGGGCAACATTTGTTTTGCCAAACGTCCTTTAGCGCTCCGAAGGTAAACTCAAACATTCTTTTTCTAAACATTTCCGACTCCGAGATCAATTCGAAGTTTTGAATATGATGAAAAATCATTTAAGAGATAATAATTGTACAGAAATAGTTACAACGAAAATTTTATTTATCTGCCACGAACTTTTGAACCGGTTCAAGGAATAAAAATAATTTTACCAATGGTCCATCACTCGGGACTTTATTGATACTGTTTCAATGACGCCTCCACGGAGGGCGCTGTATATCCCGCAATTTCGAGGTTAAAGCTCAGCGGCGATGAGTCACGTGATCTCGCAAGTGTAATGTAGCTCGTAAAACTTTGAGCCACCGTGACATCAGGACCAAAGGTTCACTGCAGAATTTCTCGTCGAATCGTGAAAATTGCGATGTTATTGTGGGAAGATTGTGTGTTTGTAAATAAACGCCAGCGTGCGCTGCCGTAAACGCGAGAGGACTTTGTAACTGCGCGACTTGCGGAAAGAGTTTGTGCATTTAATGTCGCTGGCAATCGTGAAACCACACGTTTTATCGGACCGGAAGTCAAGCTATGAAAACACTGCAAGAAAAGTGTTTCAACGTTCTGGAATTCAGTAAAAGAGAATTCAGAAATATGCTTTCGTGATTGAATTAGATATTAATAATCAAAATAAAATGCACTGATTGAATAAACGCTTTATCCTCAAATTAGTAATAAATTAATCATGTAATTAAGCTTTAGTTAAATTAAATGATTTATTTACCCTATCGAAATCTTCTGAAAAAATATGTTTGTATTAAAATATTAATTATTAATTTTATTAATATTAATTATAGTTAATTAACACATTAACATTATAATGATTATTAATTGTATTCATTATATTATTAGTTATTTTTTTAAAGCACATACTCAGTACGAACTAAGCAAATAAAACATTTTAAAAACCCGATAAGAACCCCAAAAATCTGTAAACAAATTCTTAAAAATAAAATTAAAAATAAAGAAAGAAAAGAAAACGAAAAATAACAACAACAAAAACTGTTGCAAGCCAAATTAGGATGATATACGTACCATGATACCGAGGCAAAACGAGGGAAAAAACCTTTCTTTTTTCGTTTCGTCACCACATTTTTCCGATTTTAAAATCACTTTCCGATATTACGAGGCAACAGGTACGGGACCGCGTCTTCGCGAGCGGCTTTTCGGAACGCGAAGCTCGAGCAACGTGCAACGATGTTACGATCGTACTGCCGAAAATTTTGTCCGCCGCGTCTCTCGGCGGAGAATTCCTCTTAGCCAGTTATGCGCGCTTCTTCCCTCACACAGATCGTCGCAAAAGACCTGCGCGCGATCTGTGGATTCTCCTCGTATCGAGATGAAATAGAGAATTTCTTTTCTACGTTGTACACGGATTTTCATGCTATTCGCTATTATTTATTATTTGTATTAATAATAGTCATTATTCTTAATAATTACTATTATTTATTATTATAATTGCTGGTAATATATTTATGTCATTATTGATTTTATGATTGTTGCTATTATCGTTACAATCATTTATTAAATATAACAGTGATAATAATAATAACTGTTATCTCAATACTGTTATTGTATTCTTGGGCAATTAGATATTGTTCTTATTCTCGTAAATATTATTATATAGTGAACCAAAAAAAAATAGGTGTACAAATTTTGGGTAAAAGTAAATTTTTCTAAAAGAAAACCTTAATTTGTGTCTCGTGTAAGAGGGTATAGGGTCTAAAAAAAAAGTCGCCCGTGTTCGACGTGAAGGGCGGAGCTGTGAAATGTACCCTCATAATTTTCCGATAGCGAAAATTGGAGTTTCTCTCCCTCTACGTTCTCGTAACATCGATTAAAATTCGTGCGGCAACGACTGCGGTTCGAACTTATCGGCAGGATTACGGTCGTTGCCTCGTGTCCCGAGGCGTTTTTCAAAATTGAGCTTTTTATTGGGGCTATTTTTCGTCAACGATAGCCGTCCGCACACATCGAAGTTTGTTTCTTTTTTCTCTGCTTATCTTTTCTTTTTTTTTTCCTTTTTATTCTTCTTCATCGTCGAGATAAGCGAAAATAGGGATTAACATTTTCGGGGCTCGAGAATCTCGTGGCTTGTTAAAATTGTAAAGAAATTATATATAGTACAGTCGTGCTGTCGCTGAAAAAACCTGGAATCGGAGAAAATTAGAAGAAGGCTAGTTTTTGACAGGTGATTTTGTAGGCGCCGCGGGTGCTAAATCCAAGTTTGCCTAAAAATCGGGGTGTAGGGTTCTTTTTTGGGGGATGAAAGGAGGTGGGGGTGGATTAATTCCAAACTACAACCCCTACGAGGTCGGCACCGTGAGACAAAATGTTCAGAAAAATCCGGGCTTTAGTTTTGTCCACAGCGCCGAAGTCGTAGAAGTTCATTTTGAGGGTGAAAAAGTGGGGTGAAATTTTGAAAAATCGGTTTTAATTCAATAGCTCTTTAGAAAAAAATCGTACGTTTTTTGTTCAAACGGGAACGTTGTAGCCCTTGAAAAGGCGCGTCGATCGAGTATTCGAGCATCACTCTCCGATAATATCTTCACCCCCAAAAAATGGTTAAAAAACAAAAAAAAATAGTTTATTGAATAGCTCAAAAACAATCGGTTTTTCGAGTATGGTTCAAATGTATGAAATGTAGAGAATAATTTTCTCCATATATTCGTTGTTACGGACCACTCTTGAATTTTGATTTTCCAACCCCACTCGGGGGTTGAACATTCAAAATGAAATTCTGGGAAAACTATTGACGGCACGAATTCGCCGCCGTGGGAGAATTTGTAGCTTGAACCCTCAGCTACATTTTTTTCCACAGCGCCAAACTCGTATCTCTTTAGTTTCGGTCAATAGTTTTCCCAGAATTTTATTTTGAATTTTCAACCCCTGAGAGGGGTTCGAAAAAGCAAAATTCAAAAGTTGTGCATAGGAACGAAAATATAGAGAAAATTATTCTCTACATTTCGTACATTTGATCCATCCCCGAAAAATCGATTGTTTTTGAGTTATTCAATAAACAATTTTTCGTTAATTCTTCAACAATTCTTTTGGGGGTGAAGATATTATTGGAGAGGGTTGATCGAATACTCGATCGCCGCGTCTTTTCAAGGGCTATAACGTTTCCATTTGAACAAAAATTGTATGAATTTTTCCTAAAGAGTTATCGAATGAAAACTGATTTTTCAAAATTTCACCCCACTTTTTCATCCCCAATATGAACTTCCACGACTTCGGCGCTATGGACAAAAATAAAACCCGGATTTTTCTGAACATTTTGTCTCCCGGCGCCGACCTCGTGGGGCTTGTAGTTTGGCATTAATCCACCCCCATCCCCTAAAAAAACTACCCCCCGATTTTTAGAAAAACTTGGTTTTAGCACCCCTACAAAATCACCTGTCAAAAAACTAGCCTTCTTCTAATTTTTTCCGATTCCAATATACAGCACGACTGTACTAATACGATTGAAGGAACAAAAAAACGATGCAAAAATAGGCAAAATAAAAGCGGTTCGGCGGCATTGAAAAGTGCATAGTACAGGATCACTGGATAAAAAGTTCCAACAATAATTCGTCACGTGGGCGACGTTTATAAGCAAGCGATACAAATTGCGGCTAAGTTTCCATATTTTCCATTACTATTATTATTATTATCACAACTATAGAACTGTTTTTGTAAAAAAAAACATGTAAAGCAAGTTATGCAAATAAAACTCGATTATTATTATTATTGCTACTATAGAACTGTATTATTCACCGATCGTGAGGAAATAATTTCAGCGTCGTGTTTATCCGCGCTGCACTTCTCTCTCTCTCTCCCTCTCGTCGACTCGCGGTAGCCGGGAATGATTTCGTCAATTAATTAAAGTGCTCCTGCACTGTGTACGATTGATTATTTGATGAGATACGATACATCGCACTGTATTGATATTTTTTCACGAGTTTATTTTTATAAAATGAAAAGTAGCACACTGCAATGTTATTATTGTAATTGCTGTTATTATTAGTATTATCATTATGGACAAATAACAATGACAACGACGAGAATAATAATCATAATATCCACAAGAAAATAACAATAAAAGATTAATAACAAAACAAAATATAACAATAATTTTAACCCTTCTCGTTGTCCTAATTACCTGGACAAACCTGTTTGTGTCCTGGGTCAATGTCAATCAGTGTGGCAAGCCTATCAGCCGAATGAGCATTAAAACAATTCACGAACATACTTTAAATATTGCCCAATATAAGCCCAAAATCATTATATATACAATGAGATAGCAGCATGCAAAAAAAAAAATCGTAAAAGGGTCAGTGTTCACTGGGATCAATTACTTTTTCCCTTCTAAAATAATTCCCGAAAAAACACTTTTTTGGACCTAATTCAGGCTCCCTTGAGGTGGTTGAAGCATTTTTACCTCCCATATAGAAAAAAAAATAGCAATAATAAGAATAATGATAAAAGCGACAAATTGAGTTATGATAAGATAATAATAACATTAACTCATAATAATATCAGTAATAATACCAATAATAATGATACTATCAAGAATGAGATAATGATAATAATCATAATAAAATCAAACATCGATACTATTGTAATAATAAAATGAATAATAGTGACAACAATAGGAGAAACTCTGTCCTTTTTTCCCATCGCGTTGTTCAGCAGCAGGATCAGCGTGAAAAAAAAAATGTGCGATGCTTTTCCAGTCTTTGTCCCCCACACTCACCCCCTGCTGGCACGTCGTTCTCACTCCTACTGTCCACCCCCGCCGCATACCGGCTCGCCTGTTCATTTTGTATCGACAACCTCACAATCCTTGCTTTTTTCTCACCCCTGCGTTCGATGTAAAAATGCCTTTGGACGACCCCCTCCCTCCCCCCCCCCCCTATACGCATCTTCCCGTGTATGGGCTCCATTGTTCTCCCTTATCCTTCGCCTTTTCGTCCTTTATTCGGGTTCGTTCACATCCACCGTGGCGACGCGTCCCCAGCGAGAATTCTTCGGGATTACTCACCCTCGGATACTTCCTCGTCGTCCTGACCAACGACAAGGATATCAACTTGTTTCTTATTTTTCCACCCCGGTTACGCGATACAACCCCAAACTGGATCTGCCGAGCTGTGATCATGATCCTCGTCCACCTCATGGTGACATTTGCTCCTGTCATAAATTAAATCCCCCCTTTTTCTCACACCCCGGCGAATACGCGACATCGTCGCCTCGGGCCTTGCCGCACTTACGGGGGCGGGGGAGGGGAGCCTACGGACGTCCTTAAAGCCTTAAATATCTTTGAAACAAAAAATGGATTGTTTTTTTTTCAATTGGATAAAATGATTTATAAGAATTCCAAGAATGATATGATCCGAAGAAAAGTGGTTTTAAAACTTTAAGGAGGGAAATATCTTTGGGGGAGGAAAAAATTGCTGATTTTCGTGATTTTTTTTTTAAGGGAGACTTTGTCCTTCATATCCAACATGAGCAGCTAGAAGAAGAGGAGGGATGCCTCTATGGACCAGGCATTGCCGATTAGCGGTAATTATAAACACATTTGTGTAAACACATTACAAAACTTTAAACGCGTTTTTTTCGAAAACACGCTTTTAAAAATGGCTGACATTCTCCTGACCGCTGTAATAAACATATCGACCTGAAATTTGGAGAGCATACTGAGAAAATACGTCTTCACGGAATGACGGATCGTTTTTTCGATAGATACATTTTTGCATTTATTATTTATCTTTTTATGCGAAAAAAAACGCGAAAAATCGATTTTTTTTTAAATTGCCGCCATTTTCCGAAATATGTACTAAACGAAAACCCCATCCGTCATTCCATGACCAGAGGTCACAGATTGATAATATGCTTCGAATTTGTGTTTCAGATCAACAAAGAGGGGGCAGTGATGTCAGCCGTTTACCTCCCGCGATTTGAGGACCTGTTTTCGCGGAGCTGCAACGGCCGCCATTTTGGTTTTTTTTTTTTTTCAAAAAAAAATTTGTATAACGTTCTGTATATCATGAATAAAAACAAGAAAAAAACCGCACTCAAAAAGCTTTACTCGTTTCCTTTGCAAAAAATAAAATGTAAACACCTGAAATATGGCACTCCAAGGACAAAGTCTCCTTTAAGGAAAGATTTTTTCACCGTTTTTGAGACTTGAGGCGGGATATACATTTACAACGATCAAAAAATCGATTTTATTTTCTTTAAACAATATATGTAGAATATTATCCTAAAGTTTCAAAACGAAATTCGAAAAACTTCAAAGGTTACAGCCCGTCAACACTGTGACTTACCGCTCGGATTCGGAGCAGGCGTGAACTTCAAACGCGTTTTTCTGAAAACTGCATTATCGAAATTGGCGTGCAGGATTACTCAAAAACTATTAAGCCTTAACTATTATATTGGTACCTTTGACTTGACGAGAATTGTTTTTAAAAACTTAGAAGAAAAAAAAAACAATTTTTTTCATCCACATTTTACGGAAATGTTGCGTGAAATGTTGATTTTTTTTGTAAATGCGTGCTATTTTCTTAAATTTGCATTTTCTTCATTTTAAGCGCCGTCACATAGAAATTATACATTTTATAACTGAAAAAAGTTTTTTGCAAATCGAAGTCTACGTGAAGCTACACTGCGCGCCGATGCACAACTCCCGCGGCGACCTTGCTATCACTCTGCCACAGCTCGGTCATTTTGATGATGAATTAATTTAAAAAAATTGTTTTGTACACTTAAATATACTATTAAAGTATACCTAAAGTTTGATAATTGTAGAATAATTATTTCAAAGTTTAAAAAATCCCTCGATATTGCTTATTTTTTTCCTGTCTAAATTTATATCCCTCCTTAAGGAACGATTGCGAGGTCGATCTCTCCGATTTCGATGAAATTTGGCATGCTTGTAGAATGGGTAAAAATAGGCGACACGTATTTTTGTATATCTGCGGAACTCGATTTTTAAGGGGTGAAACGCACTCTCGAAAATAGGGGTGTTTTTCGTCGATAACGTTATCGTTCTCATCTCCAATCTATAGTGCACGAAAAGCCAAACATTCGCTCAAAATCAACGAATTTTTCTTCATTCGTTTTTTTCTTTTGTGACTTTTTTTATTGTATTAATCAATTTGATTTTTTATTAAATTCTTAATTTTTAATTTTTATTAATTTTTTAATTTTTATTAAATTGTATTAATCAATTTGATTTTTTATTAAATTTTTCGTTACGATCGAGGGCGGGATCGGCTTTCGGAGAATTTAAGCCTCGCGGGCGTTTTCTTTATTGGCCATAACTTCCAGACCCGTGGACGTACAACTCACGTATCGCCTGCGAAGGCTCGTGTCCTCGAACGGTATGTCGCAAAGCTCTGGGCATGAACATTGTTGCGTCTGCACCGACCAGCACACGTGAGAGGACATCAAAGGGATGAAAACTAATGACGAAAAAAAGAAAAACAAAAAACGCTGGTCGAGTCGTCAATTTTTGAGTACGATTACGTTGAGGCTTTTGGTATTACAGACGCGACGAACATTTCGAGCCGTCTGGACGTCTTCGCTCATACAGCGATCCCCCCTCCCCGCACGTTAAGCCGACGTGATTAATTTTTTTTCTCATCCATCGATCCAATACACACATGTGTACATACTGACCGTAATAATGTATTATCCATTTTGGAATTACGATACACGTTCACATAGACCGTGGGGTAATTGTTAAGTAACTTTAATATTGTGATAAAATTATTATTATTATTATTATTCTAATTTCTTTGTATCGTAATTGTTTATAATAATTATATCAAGTTTTATAATTGTATAATTATTTATATAATTAATAATAGTTATATTATCATTAATCATATGAATAATTATACTATTATAAATACTTATTACTTATACTATTATAAATACTTATTATCATAATTATAAACAATTATCAATATTAATTTGCTAGTATAATACAGTATTTATAATTGTATAACGATTTATATAATTAATAATCATTTTATTATAGTAATTGATCGTGTAAATCATACAATTATGAATACCTATTACAATCATTATGAACAATTACAAATATCAATTATCAATAGTTACAATGAGGCAATCGTTTATATTAACGCCAGAATATTTAAGAATATCTCTCTACCAATTTGTCTATCGATCTGTCAAAAGAACGAAAGATCAAATTTATAGAAAAAAATACTCAACATTTTTCTCCCCCCCCTCCCCATTTCGATTCGCGGACGTACTTAAGTGTGCACTAATTGACTGTTGGGGGAGGGGGGTGCTTAGGAGATTTACTGGACTTATATTTGAAGATGACGTGTCGGATCGAAGGGGGGAGGGTATTAGGGGTGGTAACGCTTGTGAATTCGACCAGGAACACAAATAGATAGTGACGTGTTAAGTTGCTAAGCCAAGAGGCACTTGCCCACGGGTCTGTATATATTTGTAAATAGAGTAAAGCGAACCTACCCTCCCAGGTCAAAACTCTCGCAGGCCCGGGTGTGCGAAACTTTTCTTTGCGGATTTTCGGCAATCCCCGATCGTTAAGACTTCTGTCAGATATCTCTGAACTTTTCCGCCATCGAAATACCACGTATACCGAGCAAAAAGCTGCGTTCAAAATGATTGATCAAATTAACAACCAAGCAGACCCTTTTTTACCCAGATTATCGCAAGTTACAAGGTATTGCAAAAAAAAATGTCGTGTCTTTGAGTCTTCGATCAACGAAAAAGGTAAAGGTTAATCGAAATTTTATAATTTACGAAAAAGTCGATGTAAAAAATAGTGGGGTTTGTTTTGGTTGAATTGAAAGTGTTGAAAAAAATGTATACCCACTAATCGTTAAATTAAAATTGGCGACTTTTTTTTACATAAATCGTTCATTTTATTACGTAACTATTGATATTTTAGGTCAATGGTTAAATTGAAATAAATAAAATGTATGCCTCGTCTTTTCGTTATCGCTTTCAATCCCCTCGATCGGATAATTCACATAGTGTAGATAAAAATCGAATTGCACATATCTCTGATCCTTATTGTGCTCGTACCGAGAGGTGTATTTAAAAAAAGCTCGTGGAGGTATTCACGCTCGTTCAACTCTCGATCAGTTCTCCCATTGTATAGGCGCGCAATCTCGAGGCTCTGCCGAGCGGCGTGTACAGAACGGATCAGAAGGGGTCGTAGTGGTGACGGGCGTACGTGCCGTATGGGGTTACGTGGGTTTCGAAGTAAAAAAAGTATACTTTCTCTATTTAAAAAATATAACATATACATTATTTTATTCAAAATGTTAAGCACACAAAAGAGCAACAGTTTAACAATATTTTTCTAAAAATTTCATCAAAAAATTTGGGAAATTCAGCCGGTGGGACCTGATTTCCGAACCCGTAAAAAAAGTGTCCTCGTGATGGTCAGGGTAACTCGTGATAGCTTCATCTTAAGTTGAAAAAACATTTTTTTTTCTTTTAGTAGATAAGTATAGCTCGTGATAGAACAAAAGATGTAAAAAAAAAATGAAATTTCAATTTTTGGCAGAGTTGTTTGCAAAATAGTTCAATTTTTGGTACAATTTACACTACGTATAGTCTCGTAAAATTAGGTGTAATAAAAAAAAACCTTCGTTCAATGACTAGTCAATGTTACTTTGAAGAAGTGTGCTAAATTTCAATAAGATCGATGGAATAGTTTTTGAGAAATCGTGTCCACCGACTTAAAAAATAGTGTTTTGAGAAAAATGCGATATGCCTGCATCGCTCCCGGCCGATCTTTCCAAAAGGGGGGTATTCTCAAAGGCTCTCTCTCTCCTAGACTTTTGCTCCGATTGACTTAAAACATTGGGAGAACATACCACACATATTGTACTATTGGGGCGAGGTTGAAGTTTCGAACTTTGAATGACCAGTAGGCTCAAAATTCCGAATTTTGATATTCCGAAACTACAAGTTTCGTAAAGCTCATGCCAGTGAAAGGTTACACAGTTGAGTGTAATGGGTGTAGAATGGTACGAGTAGCGATAGAAAAATGATACGAATATTATTTTTATACGACATAATTTTCAGAAATAGTATGAAGAAGATCAACGCTTTATTAGAATGACCAGTAATACGATGTACAAAACAACGAATATGTCATATTAAACATGCCACAAAATTGCGAATTTTTTATTATAGAAAACGTACTATGCCAGGAAGTCTAAATATAATTATAGCTAATAAGAGATTCGTCAGGTGTACGAAAGATTTAGATTCCGGAAATTGTAGCTTCGAACATCCAATTTGCGAAAACTGAAGTTTAGATAGTATAAAATTCCGATAGAGAACGTGCAGAACGTTCAAAATCCCGAAAATTCACGCATACAGCAGATAGCAAGTGAAGCCGAGCGCGGCTAGATGGCAGCACCACTATCACCATAACGCATGGTGACGGTGTTCAGATTTTCGGACTTTTGATCCTTCGGGTAACATTCTTTCGGAGTTTTGATCTTTCGGGGTAGCATTCTTTCGGAGTTTTGATCTTTCGTGGTAGAATGTTTTCAGAGGGTTATCGTCCTTTATATTTTATTGTGAATAAATACCGTAAGGATGTTTAGCTATCCATAATTTTTATTGATATTCTTATTTTCGGAACTTTTCCCAGTACAAACCTTGGCCATTCAGGAATCCGAAGTTCCGAATACTACAGTTTTTCGAAATTATGAACTTTCGAAACATGAGAAGTTGATACTTGTTTTATGCGTTGTGTTTTCAGGTAGACACTTTATCAGTCGGTCCCATGGTCATTTTCATTTAATTCCTTACTGTACTATTATTTTCGGTTATATGATAATACTGTATACAAAATTTTGGAATTATACATTTCTAGAAGTATTGAGTGGTAGCTAATAAATTCGGATTTTGGAACCTTCTGGTCATTCAAAGTTCGGAATTTCAACCCCGCCCCGTACTATTAGATAACAAAATTTGAAAATAATTGATTATTTGAACCCGCGTAACCCCTTATAGGCGTGGGAATGCCAGTCTCCTTGTCGGGAGAGACCCCGGCCGCCTGCCACCTAGCGGAACGCCGGCGAAGCTGCATCTAGCAGACGATGACGAGTTTCACCGGCACGCCGCTAGGTGGCACGAACGGAGTGCGCCCCGCGCGAGATAAGCTCACGGTCTTACATACAGGTCTTGAAACGTAGCGAATTTCCTACAGCGTGGTTTGGCTCGCTTGTTTTCCGCGTTTTTAGTACCGGGGCGCGGCGCTGTGATCTAGGGATGGATAAAGGTGGGGATGGAAATGCGTCATGGTCTTACATACGTGAAATGCGTTAGCCATCATATTCAAATGGAACAGAGAAAAAAAGAAATAAAATATGCGAAATATGTTTAAAAAATCGGAAAACTCGTTCCCAACAACTATTTACCATTTTCATTCGGGACATAGATTAGATTTCGAATATATAATTGTCCACGAAGTGTGCTTACGTTATTTATAAAATATGTATAAAACAAGTCTAGTTAATTTAAGTAAAAAAACATCAAACAAATAATAATCAATAATAATAAAGAAAAAAATTGCTTGAAATAAATTGTATGTCAGTTTCCGGTGCGTCTCGATCTCGCAGCACTGTCAACATTCAGGTATTATACAAAAATTAAAAACAAAGAGAAAGCAACAATAAAAAATAAATATGTCAAGAAGTGATAGAGAAACTTATTTGAACAACTATTTATCATTTTCATTCGGGACAGATAAAATGTCGAATACAAAACTGGCTGCGAAAGGACTGCGAAGTATGGCTACGCCATGAAATAAATATGATTGAAAGTAGTTAGGATAATTAAATACAAATAAAAAGTAAATAACAAAAAATGAATCAATTAATAATCCATAATGATAGAGAAAATATTTTCTTTTTAAATAAATTATATACATCAGTCTTTTCAGATAACCTCACTGATGCTATGCCGATTGTGCTAAGGCATTATATAAAAATAATTTACTATAATTATTACTACTTACCTTGTCATGGACCGCAATAGGCATAGCATTTAAAATGAGGGCATGCTTGGTACAAGGAATTACCTCGGTTTTTGTTATTTTCAAATCCTTTAAATGTATGACACACAAGCCACGATTTTCGCACCGTTTGACACTGTTGAGTTGCATCGCGCATGCGCTGATTTTCCATCCCTAGATCACAGCGCTACCCTGGTGGTCACAAGATGAGATAATTTACCGCCCGTGAAATGAGCCATCCCCACGGTCTTCGTTTCAAGACCTGTATGTAAGACCGTGGATAAGCTCTGTCGTGCAGCCACCTAGCGGCGTGACAACGAAACTCGCCGTCGACTGCTAGACGCAGCATCACCGGCGCGTCGCTAGGTGGCTGCCCGGCAAAGTTTGTCTCGCGCAAGGTGCTTTTTTTCCTACGCCTACAAGGCACGTCACCGAGCGCGCACACGTCTGCCCCAATTTCGAGCAGGTTTTCGTTACTTTTGATCGAGTCGAAAAGTTGAGGGATAAACAATCGTTGAACACTGGATATCGAAATCTCAGTTCATGAGAATATCGACAATATTTGTCCGTCTGTTCAATACCACAAAAAAAGGTACGAAAGTCTGGAAGACGAGATGGAAAACACAACGGGAACAAGACTATTGTCTGGCAGCATCGAATCCAGCCTCGCGAGTGTCCTTTTACGTCAACTTGATTAATCTTTCACCAGTTATTTTCTTCCAACCTTTTTTTGTGGCCCTCTAACGCGTCGATGGCGAAGCCCCTCGATCAATTTTCGAGACAATGCAATCATAAACGGACATGTCTCGGTTATACGACACGCGAGGCGGTAAATCGACCGTTTTGTGGAACTTCTCGCACGATTTCGCAAATACTTTTCGGTTCTATGGACAAACGATGCGTTTACTCGCTCAGGCCAATATGAACATGTCAAAGAAGACATCGCATCACACTAAAAATCACGGTACTTTCGTATTAAAAATTTATCTTGGGTTTATTGATGAAGACGATTTTAGGGGAGCTTGTCATTATCGAAAAGTTCGTATGTTTGCATGTTTGTTCAACGATACCTTTCGTACCGTTAATCCGATCTTCTTGAAATTGTGTAGGCAAGTACAGACCGACAGTGAAGTAGTCACTTTTGCTTTCATAATAGTAGTGTATTATAGTATAGTACTATAATATGAATAATTTTTGTAGGCAAGTAATTCATGCAACTACAATTGTTAAGTTCGGATAATGAGCCTAATCGGCCAAGGGGTTTATACGGTGATATTTAGATGTGCTTAAAAGTGAAAGTCTTGCAGTCGACACGAGATTGGGCCATCCTGCAAGTGTAATAGTGTGAAAAAGGTAAAACAAAAAGATAATGAAAACATAGTTTGAGGTTCCCGGGCATAATTACCGAATACCGATAAAATAGGCAGCATTTGTGCCGTCTACGATGTTGCCATGATTGCACAGTCTAAGATTTTGTGTGCTTGATTTTCGCACAAATTCGCTATCAAAAACATTTATCAATTTACAACGGTACTCCCAATCCTCATTTTTACGGTGACCAAGGGTTAGTCCGATAATTAGTCGAACCTTACCAATTTTTTCAACTCCGTGGTAACATTCACTTAGCAGATATTAATAATGGACTGAAAAATGATCGGGAGTATTCCATAAGCGTAACGTAATTAGCCCACTAAATACGTCGAGTGGCCGATACAAAAAAAAAACGGTACTGTGAATCGTATTGAACTGCACAGGGTGATCAGCAAAGAGGTTATAAAAGTCCGGAAAAAATCCAGCTCGGTGGTAACATGTTGACTTAACCCCATAACAACCTTAAGTCGATACTCACCGATTTCCAGACCTTTTATGTTTCACATTCCTATTATCCAGGTTAGCCTATTATCACGCCCGATTTGCGTTACTGGTGTCCGTTGTGGGCGGATTTATTTTAGAGAGACGTGTATCTCGTTGAGTGAGTAATGGCGGAATGAACGAGGCTACCGGTCATAGAGACTATACTAAAGGAGTCCGAACTATGTACTATGGAAATGGTATGCGAATCTGTTGGAAACAGTTCCCATAGCGGCTACCATGTGGTGCCGGTGATGGCTGATGCTTCGGTGGTGGGGGCAAATCGCGAAAAATTTCATTCCGTTGAGCGAAAATGAAAAGGAACATAACCAAAAACTGAATATTCAGACGCCCCATACTCATGCACACGCAAACTAGACGATAGTAATTACAGCTCATTGTTTATAACAATACACAATCTCGTTTCATCTCTCACACACGTGGCTACCTTCATGGCGCCATGCGTCATTAGCTGCTAGCCAGCGCTGCTGGTGGCTCAATCAAGTACTACTTAAATCCAACAGATTCGCGTACCACTTTTCCCCTATCCCTCCCATTAAAGTTCGGACTCCTTTAGTATAGGTCGTGTTCGTTGGGTCTCATCATTTTGATTGGACATGCGCATAATGATGCGGACGTTTCATTGCGCAGTTGCGCGTTGCACATCATTATGCACATGCGCACTTGTTCGTATCAAAATGATGAGACCCAACGAACACGACCATAGTCTCCTTGCTACCGGTCTCGTCGATCTTCTTCACCGCTCACCGCGACCTCTACATTCTCTACTAGCGAACTCTCTCACTCCCTCTATTTCCGGTTTTACCCCCTACGCCATGTGGGTTTCAGCGCGAAATTTCAAACATTCATTACGTGATCGACGGTGGATCGTATCTCATAAACTACTTAAGTTTTTATTATCTATTATTCTTATATTTATTATATAAACTACTATGTTTTCATTATCTTTTTTTTTCACACTATTACACTCGCAGAATGGCCGAATGTTCTCTCTTCATAGATTCTCAACTGCAAGACATTCATTTTTAAGTATATCTAAACATCACCGTATAAACCCCTTGGCCAATTAGGTTTATTATCCGAACTTAACAGTTGTAGTTGCATGAATTACTTGCCTAAAATATTATTCATATTATAATACTATAACATGAAGAACTATACTATAATACACTACTATTATAAAAGCGAAAGTGACTATCTTTCTGTCTATCTGTCTCTTACATTTTTAGTTCACGGAAACCTCGCTTCGCTCGGTCTCAATGCCTTGAACCGATACTTTCCAACCCTTATATTTTTACAACCCCTTGACCGATTTCGATCATATTCTAACTTAAAAATTGTATTAGCATGAACTACTTGCCTGGAGAATTTCATGAAGATCGGACCAACGGCACGCAAGTTATCATCGAAAAAACATACGAATGCCGATTTGTTCCAGTAGATTGTGAGACCTCGCTTCGCTCGATCGATAATGATCAAATTACAATTACAAATAGAACAAAAAATACATTTAAGCATCAATCGCGACCTGAAAGGCAATTAAAAACGTGCAATGAAAAATAATTTAAAAAAAACCCATCTCGTGTTTTGACGCATACAAGCCTCGTATAATAATCTGATAAAAATTTCTTTTCATCCATTTTCAATAGAAGGATGTTTTTTTTTCGCTCTGGATCCACCGTCAAATCGATAGAGGTATAGCTCTCGGGGCTGGGGGGGGCAGGCACGTGTGTAACACAATGCGAAAGCTCTCAGGACGACGGGAGGACACATTAACGTCGAGTTACGTGCGGGCCGAGAACAATCGTATCATGGTAGAAGAATTGCGGGCAAATAAATTATGGACGGGGTAAGGACGGAAGAACGACATTTTCTCGAGGATATATCTCGAGGTTGAGAACTACCTTAAGGCGAAGATACTAGTGCCTGGGGATACGCTCGTGACGTTTCGAGCGAGCTTATGAGTGCCACCGTTAGGTGGCGAACTGCGGAAGGTTTTCTCGCAAGAGAAACGGTGCACCCTAAAGTATATGAGCAGCCACAGGTTCGTTAAAATTTGACTTGAATCGTTAAGTATTTTCTAACTTTTTTTAATACGAGCAGAACCTCAAACAATAGCCGAACCTATAGAATACAAAATTATGATTTTCGGCCCCGATGAAAATGGTAAAAAAAAATGGATAGAGTGAAAAAACAATATTGGTGCGATGTCAAGCTCGTGTCAGCTTCGTCGGATTATTATGTGAGTCGTAAATTCGCGAATAGACCGAGTAGGTCCTCGGCTGAGTGACCGGTCGCGTTCGACAGGTGACCCTACCAGTTAGATGCTTACCGTTACTGGCGTTATTGCTTTTTTCACTTCTTTCACGCGCGGGCGAGTTGCTCTCGATGGAAAATAATATCCACGAAATAAACGCGAGGCGCAGAGGCAATATCGATCCTTCGGAACAATGACCTTGAGATCCCGCGGGAACAAAAGGCGAAGAAGAGCAATATAAAAGCTCGAGACAGTAGAAATCCCCCGAAGAAAAAACGACACTTGTGAACCTTATTTTGAACACTCTCCCGATAATACGCTTGTTATTGTTATATTAGCAAAAAAATATACGAATCATTATTATAGGGGTAGATTAAAAAAAAAGAAATGGTCAACGAATTTACGTAAGTAATGAAAAATAATCGGCTTTATAAAATCGATATTCGAAAAACCTTTCTCACTCGCGAGACAAATTATACGCACCCTTTTTCACTTTTTTTGTAGTTTAACGGTTTATTCATGCATGATATAAATATCTTTCGTAGTTTCATCTTCTGAAAGTGAGACACGCGGACTCTCGACACTTGTTGTTCTTTAATTACAGTACCTCCCTCTTCGAAGATCGATCGTCCTAGTCGAACAGATTTGATCAAAGAGAAAAGAAAAATCCACCGTCCATATTTTACGTGTAACTCGCATTAGTCAGACCTCGATCCGGAATTAAATCCAGACCAGGTCCAGAATTAAAATAACGTTCGGAACGATTAGCACAAATACCGTAAACTCGAACCAATTTATTCTAGGCTTACAATTTTTAAATGCGAAAAAAATGAATAAGAATTTAAAAATAAGGAAATGATTTCTTCAAGTGGGCAAATGAATTAAATTTAAGAAAAAATAGTAAATATTTCTAGAATATGAAAAACCATACGAGAAAAGTAGTTTACCGTTTCAAAATTCGCAAAAAGTGTAAGAAACGTAAAAAAATAAACATTTTGTTCACTTTAACAAATAAATTACGTTAGAAAAAAATAGCAAATATTGCGACAATATGAAAAAGCATACGAAAAAACAGTTACCGACACTGGTGGATGGGCGTTCGCAGTTAAGGGGTTATAGCTACTTGTAAAAGTCATAAAATCACTTTTTTTGAAACCAGTATATTGTGACAGTATACCATCTTATAAATGTTCCCTGAAAATTTTAAGGTGATCGGATCAAAATTGCCATATTTATCGGCTATGTTATGTCGACGACCGTCGGAACGCTCGAAACTTTAAACGTTTTTATCTCCATAGTACGTTTTCCAAGTCGGTGAGCAAAATATCGAAAAATCGAGCTGTTTTCGGCAGCTCCAACTAGGCATAACCCGTTAAGCAATGCTGTGCATGTCCAATGCTCGGAGCGGTGACCGCTTAGCCATGCGCCGGCTGGCGCATCAACCAGTGAGCGGAAGGCCAATACCCACTTCTGAGACCTTGAGTGTAGATACTTGAGTAAAAGCCTGTGCACCAGACGATCAAAAGTATATGAGGGCCATCCGTACCGGTAGAGGTTTTTGCACAGTTTCCCCGTACCCTCGACAAATGCGAGTATAGTCTAGCTTAAGGGCGGGGTAAAGTATTAAAAATTTTTTTTTCATTTTTTTTTTTTTTAATGAATGCATAATATATCAAGAATATTATGTTAAAATTTCAAGTCGGTCGGAGTAAAATTGACGAAGTTATGAGTATTTGAGCGTCTATTGCTCCATGCCGTTCTCTTCTCTTCTGCGTTTTTCAAACCGTTTTTCTGAGACTCGTCATATTTGAAGTCCGTGTGCACGATAACTCAAAATCTACTGGACCAATCGCTTTGAAATTTTGCATAGTACTTCTTCACATAATTCACCAGGTATTGTCGAGAGCTTTTTTGTTTTTTTTAAATAATTACTAATTTTTCAACAACAAATTAGCCGATTTTTTTTAGCGAAAATCGGGTTTTTGGCTCCCAAGTGCTACGAAAAATCGAAAAAAAAAAAAAAAAAAAAATCCTCCCGTCATTACCTCGAGAAACATCTCCTTGAACAAATGCATTTTGATTTTTTTGTTTCAAATGATTCTGTTGCGAGTTATGGTGCACACCGCAAACCAACTTTTTTCGAGGCGCCTCGGGGGTTTAATTTTCCCTCGCTCAATTTTGAATATTTTGCAATGCAAATTTAGGAGAATGTTGTTCAAATGTTACTTTATTATATGTAAATTTTTCAATAAACGAACACTATTCGTTACGCCAAAAAAAATCTTAAAAACATGCCTTTTTTTCGCCGTATTTACTTTACCCCGCCGTTAACTCTTAAGGGGTTATATACAGTTAAAATTTTCGAAAAATCGATTTTTGTTCGTAATGTACATATATTTAAGTACACACACAAAAAATTTCTTGTCAATCCGGCCAATATTCTCGAAGTTAAACGCACATTTGTAATTGTTTTTTTACTATATGTAAAGTGCTTTTGAAACTTTAAACGCATGTTTTTAAAGACGGTGAGCAAGATTTCTCGGGAACGGCTGAACCGATCAGTCTCAAATTTTAACACAATCTTTTCAAGTATATTTTTTAGTGATTAACCGAAGGTTTTTTTCTCACCGATAGATATTTTCCATTTTATAAACAATTCAAGGCTTACATTATTGTTAAAAATCGATTTTTTGTTTGAGAAGCCGCCGTTTGTGAAAAATTATTATTTTGCTTAAGATAAATATCCCAATTATTGAACAGGTTCCAATTGTTGAACACTATCTTGTATTTTTATTATTTCTCATGCACCTGCATGCATTTACTTATTAATAAAAATGTCATTACATATATAGTACAGTCGTGCTGTCGTCGAAAAACACCGGAATCGGAGAAAATTAGAAGGCTGGTTTTTTGACAGGTGATTTTGTGGGTGCCAGGGGTGCTAATGCCAAGTTTGCCTAAAAATCGGGGTGTAGGGTTTTTTTCTAGGGGATGAAGGGGGATAGGGATGGATTGATGCCAAACTACATCCCCCACGAGGTCGGCGCCATAAGACAAAATGTTCAGAAAAATCCGGGCTTTATTTTTGTCCACAGCGTCGAAGTCGGGGAAGTGCATTTTGGGGGTGAAAAAGTGGGGTGAAATTTTGAAAAATCAGTTTTAATTCAATAACTCTTTAGGAAAAATTCAGAAAATTTTTATTCAAATAGGAAAGTTGTAGCCCTTGAAAAGACGCGTCGATTGAGTATTTGATCATCCCTCTCCGATAATATCTTCAGCCCCATAAAAATGATGGATATATAAAAAAAAAATTGTTCATTGAATAACTCAAAAACAATCAATTTTTCGAGTATGGTTTAAATGTACGAAATGTAGAAAATAACTTTCTCTACATTTTTGTTTCTATGGACCACCCTTGAATTTCGCTTTTTCCAACCCCTCTCGGGGGTTGAAAATTCAAAATGAAATTCTGGGGAAACTATTGACCGTACGAATTCGCCGCCGTGGAAAGATTTGTAGCTTGAACTCTCAGCTACATTCTTGTACATAGCGTTAAAGACGTATCTCTTCATTTTCGATTTTAAAAAGTGGGGAGAACGTACCAAAAATCAGTTTTTTGAGAATAACTCCTCGGGAATTTTATTTTCGAACTCTATTTAAATGAAACAGTTGTAGCTCTCAAAAATACGCGTCGATTGGGTATAAAGTAATTATTCAACTCCAAAAGTAATCCCCCCATAAAAAATGACGAAATACTGTGAAAATTTTGTTTTCGTAATTATTCAAAAATGGTCGATTTTACGGGTGCAGTTTGAATGTACGCAATGTAGCGATTAATGTTCCCTACATTTTCGTTCATATAAACAACCCTCGAATTTTACCATGTTTTCATCCCGTAACGAGAATAAAAATATTTTTATTTTTTGCCGGATAAGTTTTGAGTGTACGAAATTTGTCATTGGGGATAATTTAATTTATTATTATCGGAATTATCGAAATTATCGATATAACTGTATTATATCGATAATTATATCGATATAACTGTATTATATCGATATTCCGTTATATCGAAATTATCGATATAACGGAATTATCGAAATAACTGTACCAAAGATTGTTTACCCTGATTGTTCACCCCCCAAGGATCAACCTCGCGGGTTTGAGTCTATGAATAAAATTGGAGCTGAATGTTCAATGAACAAATTATCCCCAATGACAAATTTCGTACACTCAAAACTTATCCGGCAAAAAATAAAAATATTTTTATTTTCGTTACGGGATGAAAACATGGTAAAATTCGTACATTCAAACTGCACCCGTAAAATCGACCATTTTTGAATAATCACGAAAACAAAATTTTCAGAGTATTTCGTCATTTTTTATGGGGGGGTTACTTTTGGAGTTGAAGGATAACTTTATACCCAATCGACGCGTATTTTTGAGAGCTACAACTGTTTCATTTAAATAGAGTTCGAAAAAAAAAATTCCCGAAGAGTTGTTCTCAAAAAACTGATTTTTGGTACGTTCTCCCCACTTTTTAAAATCGAAAATGAAGAGATGCGTCTTTAACGCTATGGACAAGAATGTAGCTGGGAGTTCAAGCTACAAATCTTTCCACGGTGGCGAATTCGTACGGTCAATAGTTTCCCCAGAATTTCATTTTGAATTTTCAACCCCCGAGAGGGATTGAAAGAAGCGAAATTCAATGGTGGTCCATAGAAACAAAAATGTAGAGAAAGTTATTCTCTACATTTCATACATTTAAACCACACTCGAAAAATGAATTGTTTTTGAGTTATTCAATGAACAATTTTTTTTTTGATATATCCATCATTTTTATGGGGCTGAAGATATTATCGGAGAGAGATGATCGAATACTCAATCGACGTGTCTTTTCAAGGACTACAACTTTCCTATTTGAATAAAAATTTTCTGAATTTTTCCTAAAGAGTTATTGAATTAAAACTGATTTTTCAAAATTTCACCCCACTTTTTCACCCTCAAAATGAACTTCCCCGACTTCGACGCGTTGGACAAATATAAAGCCCGGATTTTTCTGAACATTTTGTCTCGTGGCGCCGACCTCGTAAGGGTTGTAGTTTGGCATCAATCCACCCCTATCCCCCTTCATCCCCTAGAAAAAAACCCTACACACCGATTTTTAGGCAAACTTGGCATTAGCGCCCCTGGCACCCACAAAATCACCTGTCAAAAAACCAGCCTTCTTCTAATTTTCTCCGATTCCAATATACAGCACCAATATATACCATATTAGCACGACTGTACTAATATGGAACATTTAGCTATCGTAATGTTACCTTACTTGTGCAAAAAAAGCTTTAATTAATAGAGAAAAAATTATTTAATCAGCAACGGTGACCCGATTAGACGTCTCGTGGTAACTGCTTATCGTTTTTGCCAAGACGCGCTTCATGCGTAAGGGCATAAAAAATTCAAAAACTGTCACATCTCAAAAAGTAAAGGCGTTTCACGTTCCTTAGAACATTTCTTACACATATCAATTTGAAAAAAAATTCAATTACCTATTTGTTAAAAAATACGTTGTTCGATCATTGGGACATAGAAAATGCAGTTTGTCCCAATTATTGAACACTCGAATTCTCCAAGATGGCGTCATTAAACCCATCAAAAACATCGAGACAGTTAAGGTGTGACAGATCGTGTGAATCATTTATTCAAACAAAAACTGTAAGTTCCTGAATAAACTCACCTTTATTCTTTTAATAATAACTATAAGATCGTCAAATATATTTTTTATTTGTATTTTCGTGCAATAAACATAAAAAGAAAAGTAAAAAGAGAAAATAACCTAAAAATACGAATGTAATGTTCAATATTTTTTGCTCTCCGATATTTCAAGGAGCCAAACTGCGACAAAATTAAACAAAAACAAAACATACAAACGAGGAAGCTGAAAAGAAAAATAACACAAAGTTCGAGTTGAATAGCAAAAACAAACCAAATACGAAAGAACCAAAAACCCGTCAAAAGAGACTCAATATATATTTTTGTATTTTTACAGGGTTAATAAAAGATTATTTAAGTGTTTGATTTTGCTTTTATTTCTTAATATTGTATCCAAAATAAAATTTTCAGAACGGAAAAAGAATTCTCAAGAGTTAACTGTTTTAATAACTGGGACATGCCTGTTCAATATTAGGGACATAGGCACTTCCAGTGTTCAATAATTGGGACATTTGCATGCTTCACATTGTTGTTCTTTTTTGTTTTCATTTGAAATCATTTTAAAATAATTTAAAGGGTGATTTTTCGAAAGTAAAAATATCAAAGTATCATTTGAACATGAAAGCGATGGTTTTTTCTTCATTTTATATTTTTTTCTCACCGAATTCAATCCCCCAGATCCTTAGCTGTTCAATAATTGGGACATTTACCTTATTCCTTCGATCAATTACAAGATAATCCATTATATTAACGAAATATTTTTGGTTTTTTCATTTTAGATGATCCAGTCCAGAGATATCGTGCTCACCCCAAGACGCCTTTTTTTAGAGGTGCTCCCTAAGGAAATCAGCTATATCAGCATTCAAAATGATTATTTTTATTAAAAAAATGTTAAAATACAATTAAAAGTTACCATAATATGTGTACAAATTTGTACTTTAATAGATTTAAAGGTCTTCTTAAGAAAAATTCTTGAAAACTTGATCTTTTTGGGCCTGCTGACTGTATATAACCCCTTAAAGGTTAAGACGGTTGTGGACGCAACAGAAGTTACGTTTGGTTAACGAAGTGCGGGCAGGGAGTATGATACGAAAGAGTGCGATTGGGAAGGGTAATACGTTAGAGCCCCCAAGGGTATACGTTGAAACTCACACTGACAAATTCTATTTATATGAACTAATCGCGTCTATTTGATTTTTGTTTATTTGAATTAACTAGATTTTTCGTGGAATCAAATTTTTCCTATTGCTTTTATTTATTTATTAAATCAAAATATATTCAATATCGTCCAGTAACTAAATATTTTATTCAACCCTAATAAATCTGTGATTCGGTTTCATTTGCTCAAAAAACAATTTAGTTGAATCCACTAAAAGGATCCATTTGATTTTTTTTAATTTAAATTAAATTGTATTTTCGTACAGTCAACCATTTTTCTATTTGTTTGAATGGCCTGCTTTATTGCAACACACATATCAAGGAGGTGTGGGGGTAGAGAGGGTGGAGAGAGAGTGTAATTATATATATATATTTTAGTTTTAAGGCTTTCACGGCTCTTTATGTAATGAGAAGAGTATGTGGCTTCCGGATGGAGGCCGTGTTGAGGATCAGCGTTGTGCCGACGTTTCGCAAACGTTACAGTCTGCATCATCAGGGTTGAGAGCTCCGATACTGAAGCTCTCGTGTCTCAGGTATTCCTTATATAGTTGCAGTCATCGTTCCGGATAGCTGCACCAGCCAATCAGATGTTTTAATTGATCAGCTGGTCAATTAAAAAACCGGGAGGACGGTGTGCCAAATAGGATTGACGTGATATCCTCCATCTCTGTTTAGATTGTCCGGATGTTTTCGGATTTCCAAGCCTTCTCGGTGTTTCCTGGAAAAATAGCTGTTTGATGGGGCCAGACTTTGGGCTTTGTCGAACTGGATAGCATGACCAGTCTCCATCCAATGTTCGGCCAGCGCTGATTGTGTAATATGGCCATATTTAATACACCGTTGGTGTTCTTTGATCCGTGTACTGATCTTCCTCCCGGTTTCTCCTATGTACACTTTACCGCATGAGCAGGGTATCTTGTATACTCCTGGTGCACTTAATGGTGGTCTTTGGTCTTTTGCACTCGGAATCACTTGTGCTAGTTTCTTCTGAGGTTTGAATATGACTCGCACGTTATGTTTTCCAAGGACCCTCCCTATGCGATCGGTTATGCCTTGAAGGTATGGAAGGGAAGTTGTTGCGGTTATTTGTCCTTCATTCTCCCCATCAGGTGCTGTAACCGTTTTCGGATCAGCTATTTTTCTTTTTAGATTTTTGATCGTTCTTTCGATGTTGCCTGGCTTGTAGCCATTGTCTCCTAAAGCTTTTCGTAGGTGTTCTAGTTCAACCTCCAAGGAGTCTGGTTCGGAGATCGCTAGAGCTCTGTAGACCAGACAGCTTATGACCGACTGTTTTTGGGAAGGGTGGTGATGGAACGTAGCATGGAGGTATCTATCCGTATGCGTTGGCTTCCGGTAAACTTTATGGCCCAAAGTGCCATCGCTTTTCCGTTGAACCAGTACATCCAGAAAAGGGATTTGATTTTCCTGTTCTATCTCCATGGTGAATTGAATATTGGGGTGCTGGGAGTTGAGGAAGGTTAAGAAATGATTGAGGTTTTCTTTGCCGTGACTCCAAATGACGAAGGTGTCATCGACATATCGGAACCAGGTGGAGGGCTTGAGGGAAGCTTCTTGCAGAATTCTGTTCTCGAAGTTCTCCATAAAGATGTTGGCGATGATAGGAGAAATAGGGGAACCCATGGCTGCGCCTGCAGTTTGTTCATAAAACTGGGATTGAAATTGGAAATATGGAGAGTTTAGGCAATGTTCTATGAGAGGCAGTAGGTTAGGGGCAACTTTTTTGGAATTTTTAACTATGCTTAGGGTTTCATTGGTTGGGACATTTGTAAACAAGGATACAACATATATATATATATATATATATATATATATATATATATATATATATATATAATGTTAGAAAGATATATAGCATGTTATTCAATAAGACTCTCTAATCATCACAATGATATTGACTAATTGATATAGTTTATGTGATACAGCAAATAATTATAGGAATTCATTTGGTCTCTTAGCCATATCTGCTATTAAGATGATACAAGCACTCGGTAGCATAGGGGCAGCGTGCGTAGCTATGAGTGGGTAGGTTCTTGGTTCGATTCCCATATAGGTGAAATATTTTCTTCGATAGAAATTATCTCAAAAGGCCAGGGAATAGCGAATTACGATACGAAATCGTTGTCGTAAAACTCTCAATGAAGTTATTTCATTTTCTTTTGGATTTATGAAAGATTTTATGTATATAGTACACTTAGATTTACAGTGTACATTGTAAGCAAATGGAGATTTAGTTGAATCGAATATTTATTTATTCAATTTAACTATATTCAATATTTAAAAGAAATAGCTAAAACAAATTTAAAAAAAAATATCGTTGAAACCAATAAGATCGTAGTACGCCGTGAGCCAAGGAAAAAACCTATTTGATTTAAATAGATCGTATTTATATTAAATTTTTTTTTGGCAGTGCAGGAAATTAGTATTACGAAAAATAAAGTTTACAGCTTCAAAATTTCGAGTAAAAGATGAATAAAGGGTGACGAGAGAAGAAGAAAAAATGTCCTTTTAACAAATCTCCGGAATACAAAAGTAGCAACTGGGGCTCTGTCCTAAAAAAAAAAACTCATTCGTTAGCAAGTTCATAGAAAAATTGCAAAACAAAAACAATTCGCATTTCCTCGGACGTTTTTCTCCCGCACTCTCTCGTCCAAGACTCGAAAATAATACGCTCCTTTTTTTGCCTAATTCCGCTGAATACCGAGTTAATTCTATTTAGCGATGTGACGTGACTCGTGAAATGAAGTACGTGCCCGGACTCCTCACGAGCCTCACTCCTTTTTCTTCTTCTCCTTCTTTCTTCGTGTGCTTTTTTTTTGCGCTGCGTCTTATTCTTTGCTCCGTCTTTTTCGTTCTCAACCATCCTGCGTTTGATGCTTTTCCTTTCTATAGCACGGGGAGCATCCTCGTGAAGCAGAAAATGAGAGAAAACATGGCGCAAACAAAGACCCGAACGATTATCGATGTGTATATATATATATATATATATATATGTGAGAGGAAAAAAAGAAGTCCAGACGGTGTCCTGGATTTTGTGACACAACTTGCCTGGCCACCCATTTCATCCAGACCACCGGGCAATTTTTCATTTCGCTGTTTCTCTATCGCAATTGTATTATTCTCGTTTTTCCCCAACGACGCTTTTTTTCGTAATTTTTTGTGCTCGCGAAAAAAAGAACAAAAAATGTTTCCCCGAGTGATTTTGATAATTGCAGGTTCGCACAATATTTGATAACAATAATAATCATCATCGCTGTTCGTAATAAAATTCATTTTAATTATCCGACAATTATTAGGATGGCCTTTAATGAGAGGGAGTTTGACTGAAATGGAATAATGGAAAGGAATCGTAGGACATGTGATTTAATTAAGTTTTTTTGCTATTTGACAGTTTTATGCACGTTCGAAGCTTCGGCTGCTTTATTAAAAATTCTGAATGAACCTCCTCCTCGCCCCATCGAACGCATATTTAATATATATTGCAATCCGAGGACGGGGGAAGCACGAGAAAAATTCTGGTTCCGAGCTTGACCTGCTTTTTTCCCAAAAGTCGAGTATTACCTGCAATTTTTTTTTCATCTTGATGCTTCAATATTTGTGTGGCTCTGAAAATATAGAGCTTTTTCAGAATTCCTAACGTTTCCAAAAATCTAATTTGAGAGAGAATTTTGTTTTTACGTTTCCCGCCTAACGACACGAAAATCGGAGAAGGAATTCTGGACTGTTCGGATTCAGACGTAGCGAGAGGGAAATTGTTTGGACGACGAGCGTTCGGCAGGGACGTGAATGCGTGAATAAAAATGTTATTCATACGGTTGAAAAGAATAGCGTCCTTTCTTCGAGGTCGTCGCGAAAGGCAAAATAGTTTTACGCGTCTGCTTCGAATTTACCTATCTCGGGGGCGATCTTGTCTTTCCACGTTACGCGATCTTTCGAGAAGCGAAATTCTCAACATTGTTCGGCATGTGTAGCATTTTTTACGGATGGTAAGACAGCAACGCGCAGAGACGAAAACGGCGTGTATTCTCCGGATTAAGTCCCGATGCAGTAAGCACAATTGCGTGATATTTTAAAATGCGAAAGTTTCGTACGTAAAAGTACGTAGCCCTTTTTTTAATTACAATATTGCCCTGCGTCAATTGTAACCTTTATGATTTGTAGACAATTTCGGAAATTTGTGAATTCTATGAAATTCATGAAATTTCGAAAATGTATGAAATTCATGGATTCTGTAATTTAATGAAGCTCAGGAGATTTATGAAATTAAGGAAATGCGTGTAATTTGTAACATTTATTAAATCAATGCGATTACAATTGCATGAAATGAAATCCATATAATTTTTGACATTTATGAAATTGGTGAAATCCTAACGAATATTATAAATCTGAAAGTCTATGTATGTCTGTTTGTTACTGAATCACGCCGAAACGGCTGGACAGATTTAAATGAAATTCAACATGTAGATAGCTGGCATTGGTAGCATAGATAGCTACTGGCAACATGTAGATAGCCTGGATTAACACATTGGATAACTTTCATTCTAATTTCTAATTATACTATCATACTCAAATCTAATATAATGATGAAATTCAAAATATACATAAAGACGAAATAAATACAATTAAAATATAATATAATATAATATCAAATATTAAACTAGTATCTAATTTAACATATAATATTTTTCTAATTATAATATTATACTCAAATCTAACGTAATAATGAAATTGAAATTCGTATAGCGTACTAATTAAATACTAGTAGTTCGCCCCGAACTGAGACCTCGCGATGTTCCGTTTTTACTTTTTACTTATATTTTTTATTATGTATTATTATATTCATTGTATAAACTACTATTTCATGAAGATCGGATCAACGGTACGCAAGTTATCGTTGAACAAACATGCAAACATACGAACGCCGATTTGTTCCAGTAGATTGTGAGACCTCACTTCGCTTGCTCAGTAATAGGAAATAGTTAATATTATTCTTATTTAACAGAATCGAAAATATGAGATTCATTTTTGGTTTGGAGATTTTTTTATTTTAGAACATCAAATAGTAGCTATAAGGATGCATTCATAATTCATATTCCATGTCATAGTATACTCCATGTCATACTCTACCTATCTGCGTGAGGTCTCGGGACAGATGACGAAACATACAGAATTAAGATGTGAAAGTACCTTTATAGTTCGATTTTTGACGTCTGGTCTCGACAAGAGACTGGACATCAAACCTAGTTCCGAAGGTATGACTAAACGAGAGAGAAATTTGACCAATCAATGAACCATAATTTTTTGATTCATTGAAAAACGAAGTAATATCGATGGGATTTGACGGACAATTCGGCAAAGGATTTAACGAAGGGGGGTATGTCTCTCCTACAGTGGGCATTTTCCCTCATAGAAAAAAAATTGATGAAATTTAAGAACGAGGTGTGTTCAGCGTTTTTTGGAAAATAAATTTGTTATTTATTGTTACGTCCCTGTTGTATAGTTTTATAAAATACCTGGAAAACGGAAGTCAAAAGCTAGTTTATCATATTTATGAACTGGTGAAATTTATGACATTGACCAATTAATGAAATTCTTAAAATTTATGCATTTCCAAAATTTTCGGAACTTCACGATGCTCGAAAAAGAACAAATTCTTGATTGTGCGACTGTGTTGAGCTTGTTCGGATTGCGCAATAAACGAATTTCGTGGAGATTTAAAAATTCTCCATAAACGATCAATTCTTTCCCCGAGGGTGTCAGGATTCGTTGGATTACAGAGCGACGCGATGTCGGCGATTTTGAGTACACGCAGCCTCCAGAGATGAAAGTTGAAGTTAGGATGGCCGAGCGGCTAACCTCGCAGTTGCCGATCTAAATCTCGCTGCGAGATAAATTTCACCAAAACACAAGAGAGTGCTGAAGAAAAGGCCGATGCCAAGGCCGAGGAAGGCCAATGAGAGATGAGCCAAGGTCAACTTGACGCGTTTACCCCGCGGCCTCATTTTGTTCTTGTTCACTGTTAGTTTCGCGGTTTGCAGCATGTCGTTGTACCACTTGCTGATGAGGCCCGATTGCCGCATCCTCAATAAGAGATCATCGATCCTCTGGAGATAGGGCGAATTTTTTTTTAAGACGTACGCTACGTCATACTTAGCCAGACACTCCTCGACTCGGTGCAATAATAGTCTGTTGTTCTCCGGGTCGTAGTACCGAGTCAGATTCTCCAAATGAAACGAGGACGAGCGTGACAACGCTATCATTCCCCTGGCAAGCGAAAAAAAAACATGCGAAAATTTCTTTATCGATAGAAATAATCCGATTTCCTATTTGTTGCACATTTGAATAACAATAGGGCCAAGGAAAACTGTTTTCAATGTTATTTTAAGAATGCAATCTGGTCGAAATTAGTGCTGGGATGGTGCCGCGTGGGTTTTCGGGATTTGAATTGGCGCGTGAAATTGGTAGTTGCGCTCGTTGCCACCAGATGGCGATCGGCTGCGAGGCTTCGCGCTAGTGACGCAGCGCGGTCGAGTGTATAAGGCAGGGCTATAGGGAGAGTCTTTCCTGCCGCGAATTCTCGTCACGTATTGTTTCGTCGTACTTTTCACGCGTTACAGTCGTTTATACGGGTGATCAAGCTCGTAATAAGTGTACAATAAATACAATTATTAGGAGTAAAACTTTGCAGTGACCGTTTTTTTCAAAAGTTTAAGGCTTTATTATAAAAAAGTGGCTACATTTTTTTAATCGAAGTACTGCCCGTCGCTAGCTACGACCTCGGCCCATCTTTCAGATAGCATTCGAATCCCGCGTCGATAAAAGTCTTGGTCCTTGGAGGCAATCCAGGAATCGACCCAATTTTTTACTTCTTCGTAAGTACCGAAGTGCTGGTCAGCCAAATCGTGTGCCATTGACCGGAACAAGCGATAGTCGGAAGGGGCAATGTCTGGAGAGTACGGCGGGTGGGATAAAACCTCCCATTTCAGCGTTTCCAAGTACTTTTTCACGACATTTGCAACATGGGGTCGGGCATTGTCATGCTGCAGTATCACCTTGTCATGTCTTTCGTTGAATTGTGGCCGTTTCTCTTTGAGTGCCTTACTCAAGCGCATCAACTGACGTCGGTAGAGTTCCCCTGTGATGGTTTCGGATGGTTTGAGCAGCTCATAGTACACAACGCCCAGCTGGTCCCACCAGATACACAGCATCACTTTGGATCCGTGAATATTCGGTTTGGGCGTCGATGACGGAATATGACCAGGCAGTCCCCATGATTTTCGGCGTTTAGGATTATCGTAGTAAATCCACTTTTCATCTTCAGTCACAATCCGGTGCAAAAATCCCTTCCTTTGTTGTCTTTGGAGCAGTTGTTCACAGGTGAAAAATCGGCGCTCGATGTCTCTCGGCTTCAACTCATGCGGGACCCAGTTTCCTTGCTTTTGGATCATACCCATATCCCGGAGACGTTTTGAAACTGCTTGCTGGGTTACTCCTAACGTCTCGGCGAGTTCCTCTTGAGTTTGGCACGAATCCTGGTCCAGCAAGGTCTCCAATTCGGCGTCTTCAAAAACTTTCTGCCTTCCGCCACCATGCTGGTTGTCGACCTCAAAATCTCCACTTTTGAAGCGTTGAAACCACCGCCGACACGTTTTCTCACTAATAGAATCCTCCCCGTAAGCATCTACAAGCAAACGGTGGGCCTCAGCCGGAGATTTCTTGATGTTGAAGAAGTAAATCATAACCTCCCGGAAATGCTGAGAATTCGGCTCGTAGGTTGCCATGTTTGAGTGCCAATAACTTTATAATGCATACACGTATCCGTTAGCTTTTTTAAATTGTTTACATTGGCAGAGCCTCTAGTTTAAAATGCCACTTTTTTTATTGAGCCACTACTTCGGCCGCAGTGGCTCTCTAAGAAAAACGGTCACTGCAAAGTTGTACTCCTAATATTTAAAAAAACTATTCTATGTAGAGTATCTGAATTACAAAAATGCCTAACAGACGTATAAAATTACCTGAAAGCCACAATATCGTTCGTAGGTTCGCTCGAGTTCAGCACACGGATTTTGCTGCGCCATTTTTCGACTTCCGGTGACCCGTCGGTGGGCACGTTGCGCATGAGGTTTTCGTACTTGGTGAATAGCGTTCGATTGGAGTTGGCGACGTCGCGGAGGGTCCGAACTTGCGGATAGTACATCGGTTTGCTGAGGCTCGAGATTAGATTACTATGATAGAGACCAACGACTATGAGACTGAAGAAAAGCGTGCCGAAGAGGAAGGCTCTCTCGGCGTTGGTTTTTCCACCTTGCAGGGGCGAGCACGCGAGTATGGAAAAATCAAAAAAGCCAATCCAAGCACGATGTATTCTGGGTGGCTCGTGAAAAATTTCCATTCGATGCGCCGGCGGGTCAATCTCCGCTGGAGGCGAGACTCTTACCGACGGTCGGTAAGTCGCGAAATTCAGGGATCGGCAATTTCGACGGGCAAGATCGCGCCTAGTTTTTATCGACAGCTCGATCGCCATTATAGCGCGGGTTTGATGAATTTGGCGCTTGACTGCGATCTCGAGACGTCGCATCGAGAGCCACAAAAGGACAACGAGAAAATTGTAGGTTAGGATCAAGAGCCAAACGTGACGGGAGAACGGCATCAGGGGCATGAACAATGTCGGCACCGCTTTCGAAGATGGTGCTACCAGGCACAACTTGTCCTGAAATATACTCGTGGTAAAGCTGTAAGAGCCGTTGTAAGGTTTTTGGAAATAGCTGGTAAAGACGCACTCGGATGTACCGTTGGTGTCTAGTTGTCGCAGGACTGACTCGAAAGGATCGGCACTGCCGGTCATACCGTGAACGTTCACCGTGAAATTAGCTTGCAGATGCTTCTCGATAACTTTCATGACGTTCGCGTCGAGCAGGTTGTAGGTCGTGCGATTGTTCCGATCCCGGGAAATCCGCATCATAAGGGACGGAAAAACCGTTACGCGAATCGGATAACCGTTAAAATTGGCGAAATCTTCGAAAATCGGTCGCGAATTTTTTACGTCCCAAGGACATCCGAGCCCGACCGTCTCGTCCACGTCACAGTTGCTCCGCCGCGCAAGATCCAGTCGATGGACCCGACCGTATTCCCCGCCGATCTTTCCGAACGGTGCATATCGGTAAACGTAACGGAATCCCTCGTCGATCATGGAGATCGCTACCTTAGCGACTCTTCTCTCGTCCCACAAAAAACGGAAGAGGAAAAGCGCCCAATCGGCCGATCCTTGCCGATCGTCGAGGCTAAAAATAATGAATCGTTGCGCCGATTCCCAAAGATCCGCGATCTCGCGGATTCTCGCTGCGAAAACTTCCCGATCGTCTATTAGTATTATCCAGGTGATACCGATCGGCAAAACGGACCATCCGTCGTGACCGGTCTCCACATTGAATTGATAAACATCGAGCGATCGATCGCGAAAGGATTTCGTCGCGATATCGTGAATCTCGCTACGCTCGGGCCCTAATGACGATCGGTAACGACCGATCGATATCACGAGGGGCTGGAAATCTGAGTGATTCAGTAACGTGTCCAGAACGCGATCGAAATTTTTTGCATTCTCGATCGGGCCTTTCTGCCTCGGCGAAAGACCAAACGTGTCTAATCTTCTCAGCAGATCGCTCGACCCAGCCGATTTATTGTCGGCTTCGCTGAGTTCTATCATTGATCGCGAAAACAACGTCAGGAACATCAAAACCGACACTTTGAGTAGAGCCATTTTTTTTTCTAGTTTCGATTTAGCGATGACAAATTAATTCATAGCTAGTTAAATATTTAGTGATAATTAATTTAACATTTCTTAATGAAGGTCAATATTATTTTTCAGCTGATTTTGTTTTCTTTGTCGCTTTAACAAGTATCTTTGCAATTTTTTTTCGTCGCACATCCTTTTTCGAATTGATTAATTTTCTCGTATTAATTTGAATCTTTTTAACATTTCTTCACAATTTCGAAGCATCAAAGGAATATTCGTCGATTTTTTCTGTTTTTTTTTTTATCTTCGTGAGATTATTATTCGCACGTTCAAATTTTAGTAGCCTTTTTTTTATTGGGTTTGAGACAAATTGGAGGGAGGAAGAGTGGGAGAATATTAATCGCTCAATCCGAAACCGAAATCAATCGAGTGCAATTTCGAAGATACGCGTATACGTCTGAATAGTTCATTTCCCACGTAGATTAAGCGTCCTTTTCCATGGGGCTCGCAATCCATCAAGGTAAGGATTTGCAGCGAGGATAATTCGGGGACTATTCCGGACCGTCTGCCCTCAAAAGAACGATCTCGTTTTCTTTCGTCCCGTGACACCTCGAGACAAAATATTTTGCTTGTGACCAAATTAACCCAAATTTAGTGTAAAACTGAGCTTAAACTCAGGATTTAAAAATTTGTAGAGTTCGAGCTAAAATAATACAAATGAAGCTTAAATTTTTAAACGTTTTAAATTCGTACTAAAAATATCCAAGCGTTTTTTGTAAATTTTTTTTGTGTACCGCGATATTTTATTTTGAGAAGGTCGCGAAGTAGCGTTGAACTCAATTGAAGTTGAACTGAGTTTGTTTGGGTATCGAGTTGCGCGACCAGGAAGTGAAAATATTACGAAAATAATGAAGTCGTGTCATGACTTGGTTCTACAAAATAATTACTGTATTTATTTCTTTCGAAAATTACCTCGACTCAGAAACTCTCCCGCGATACCGTATAATTATTTTTTTCCTCACAACATTTCCGTCTGTTTGTATTTAATTATTAAACTATTTCAACCTCTCGCCTTCTCGTCCGTTCCGTTTTGTTTCCTTTAATATTCATAACTTTGCTAGAAAAAATGACGTAGCGGCTTATTTGCTGTGAAAAACACGTGCGTGTGTGGATCATGTGGCTCGAAGGTGAGGCTGAAGCACCGCACACGTTAAAAAGTCATATAGTATAGGGAAAAAGAGTAAAGCACCGGCCAATCGCTTCGGCGTAATCTCGACCCTATCGGTTGCATCTTGTTCATGAGCTTCCGGTCGATATCTCACTCGTATGTATTACGGTTACGAAAGTATTTTTTTCTCTACGCCTTCGTGCTTCGGTCAAAATTAAAATTGAAATTTTCGTGCCAAAGTTTCGCTTGAATGCAATAATAAAAAAAAAAAATAATGATAATTTTTTAATAGTCGAAATTCGACCAAGATTATGAGCTTCGTGGCAATATGTTTCGACCCCATCAAGGGCTGTGACGAGTGAACTTCAGAAAATTAAAAAATGACGACGTTGAGCCGCGTTCTATAGTTATGTATCCGCAAATTCTGCAAATATTGTCGAGAAAGCTGCCCAAATTCTGAGTTAATCGATTTTTTTCACTAAGTCATTTATGCAATTTCTCCGAGGCTAAACATCTTTTCGGTTTAGTTAGTTGATTAGAAATATTTTTCGGGAGCATGGTTCGGCTGCTCTTAAAAAAAGGACCAAAGATGGTGTCTCGTACCATACTCGATTTCGGTATACCTAACCTAATGTAATTCGAAAGCTCGTTTACGATTGAGATTATTCGAAAACCGTTTACGGTTGAACAGTTTTGGAGCGATTATCGAACCAATTCATTCCTGTATTCATAGTGACACGTGCCTGTGGGGGCGAGGGACAAAACGTCATCAGGTGTTTTTCTCACGGTTTGGCGTTTAGCCGCGGGGCTGCCTTTGCCTTTCCTTTGGCCACGAGGTACACGCGCTCGTGTGTCATTAGGAGCGAAGTTCCCCAATCCATATAATCCACGAAAAAGCTTAGCGTCCGAGGAATAAGGTCAGCGAAGGTCATCGGTGTTTATCGAGCTCTGACAACCCACGACATAAGCCATGTCGCGGTGACAGCGGTAACTTTGTTTAAGTACTGTTGTCGTTTTGACGTCTCCTCGTCCTTAGTGTTTACCAAACGCAAAAATAAGCAAGGGTTTGCGCATCATCTAATATGGTAATTGCATAGAATACTGGGTCTTACGTATTAACTAATCGAGAGATAAACTTCGCCACGAGTTACGTTGACTTCGGTTTGAACATTGGACAGTAGCGTTATCTCGAATGACAAAATTATTAATAGTTTTTTAAATAATTCAAAACAAAATAATAATACCGCCAATGTTAATAATAGTCATCATTTTGGTAGTTTTTCAATCACTTTAATGGTATCAACAATATTAATAATATTAACAAATTATATTTATAGAAATTAAACTTATTTCGTCATTTTTTTTACTATTTATTTACTGTGGATAAGCTCTGTTGCTTTGTACTTTATAAAGTCAATTTTGTAAATTAATATCCCGTTTCGATACTGAGAACATAACCTAGAAATTGGAGGAAAAAAATCTTAGGCATACACCGCGTGAAGTGATCGGCAGATGGTCAGTTGCGATATTTCGATAATTTCAAACTTGGCGCGGTATCGCCAAAATCGTGGAATACGATCGATGAGTACTACAATGCTTCGTGAGCTGTGAACCTTATGGTTTGTGGTATTTATGTGAGTGGGACACTGTATTATTAATACGAGAGCGAATATTAAAAGAAAACCGTGGGAAACTGGCGCAGGTGATAAAAATGTCCGGTAAAATATAAATGAGGATGAAGTGCCCGATTACATGAGCACTCGAACGCTCGTGCGAACCTCGGCAGTCTTACTTGGAAACAATCAATCGGAATCGGACAGTTTAGTGATTTCGGTGAATCGGACCAAACAGCACCTCGATAACATTGAAGAAATCACTTTGCCGTGAGTTTTATATGCGAGTGAGCCTCATTTGCGTGATCCTATGCAAAATTCTGTTCAGCCTGCAGTTCTGTAAACGGCAATCGAATGCGGATAGTCATTATTACAACATGGAGCCGAATAATAAATCATGGGTGAACTCGAGCGATGGGTTTTTTTTATCAAACTTCCATCCCATCGCGGTTGCGGTTGGTATGACCAGTGATATAGGGGGGGGGGGAGCTGTGAAGAATGCACCTGTGATCTTGGTATAGATGTTCATTTTTCACTGCTTCTGCTTAATGGACTCGATGCACCGCGCACGAGTAGCAATATTTTCTCAGGTTTCTCGTAAAATATGAATTACGAGAGTTAACTGTGACTACTAGCCGGTGGGTCGCGATCCCTGTACAAATTTATAACACCTGGTGTTATTGGCTCGTTGCCGCTAATTTTTTTTACTTACACAGAGCGTTCGAGCAGTCTGAAATGCAACGATTGTTTAGTGGTGACCGGTATTTGACCAGAGTTTCCAAAAGTCCCAAAGTACTTGGCGTATGCGATTAGTGCTACTTTTTCAACAAATTTGTGAGCCCTAGTACCCGTTGCCCCGAGTTTACTTCTTTTTCCACCTTCTGCCGTATCCAAGTGGGAAGCGAAAGTCTCGCGATTGATCGGACCCCTCTGCTGGTCCCCTTGACTACTCCCGGTCCCCGTTCCGGTCTAGGGAGCAGCTGATACATTGTTCGGAAATGATATACGATTAGGGGATAAGGTCCTTCCGCCATGAATACATATTGTGTAAAAAAGTAACGAAACTGATATCTCGCCCGGACATTTTTGTTTCAAAGATGCGTACTACGATCCTATTTTGGACGCTGGGGACAATAGCGATGGGGGCGCTCAACAAAAAGTTGACAAGTCTTCGCTACGATGATGGATGGGATGAAGAGGTGACATTCTGGGGCAACATTGCTTGTCGTGCAGGCCGTCGAAGAATGTTCAGTCTCCACGAGATACCAAAGAGCGATCCGTCCAGACGGCTGCACGACTTCTTCGACGAGTTGGTGACCAACGTGCATTCCAAGTGCGGCGCAACAACGCGCACCAAGTCTTATGGAAGCGTTGAGTACACGTACAATCATAGCTACGTGAGTCTCTTCGGGGATCTCGATAACGACGGGATTAAGGAGAAGTCACCGGTCATCGTGGAGAACTTTGAAAAGTCGGGTTGGTCGTCAGCCACCGAGACGCATATCTTCCCGCAGAGAGACGTAGAGGTGCTTCTGGTATTGATGGACGATTCCGTTAGGGTGTTGATGAACGGCAGAGTCTTCAAAAAATGGGACAACGGACGCCACGTGCTCGTGCTTATGTTGACGAAGACAAGCGTAACTCCGAGCGGGTCCAAGTTATTGGCCGACACCTTTGGCATACTGTTGCAACGATTGTGGCACGAGCATCGGGTACTGAACGTTTTCTTCGCTGCGCCGTTTTCATCCATGGGACACCTGGTCTGGTTCTACGACCCCTACGTTAGGGACCCAACTACCGGCTTATGGGGGCATATATTCGCACGCAAAGTATCACGCATACCGGAGATAAACCGTTTCATGAATCTTCAGGGATACAAATTGAACATTGGCATGTTCGAGGCAGATCCGGCCGCCATCAAGTACTGTCCCGCATCATCCTACGACTGGCCGTTCGCCAAAAAGTCCCAGGGATTCGTCGGCATCGACGGCCTCACGATGGCGACCATTGCCAAACACATGAACTTCACCTTCGACGTCGTATCGCCCACGGACGGTGTTGAGTTTGGTTACGTTCATCCTAACGGGACATTTGTCGGGACGATAGGTAGGTCTTGCCCTGATGTACTTGACATTTTTTCACTTGGCTTTCAAACGATTCCAATGGTCTATACGATGGGAAATTTTCCGACGATTACGAATATCACCGAGTTTTTGTCAAGGGCTAAACACTAAGGGGTGGTTTCACTCCTTAAACCAGTTTTCCCGTCGATAAAAAAAGCTATCCAATAGTTTTTCTTAGGCTACTGTATACATGATCTTTAACCAAAAGGAAGGCGGACACCAAAGTCATGTTCCTTCCGAGTAATAGCAAACTTCGTTTGGGTCCATTTGGATACCCAAAGCTTATGGCCTTCCCTTTCCAAACTTTTGTTGTGTTCGTTTGTATACCCAAAGCACGTGATCTTCCTTTTCCAAAGTTTCGACAGCTCTTCTTCAGCGTAAAGTCGCTTCTTCTTTGATGGCGACGCGCAAACGATATTTGCAGGTGACGCCGCGTACCACAAAATCGACATTGGCTTCAACTCGATGTACTGGAAAATTTACACGCAACAGGGCAACTACGTGAAGGCAATCGAGTTTACGACACCAATCGACTTCGATCGTCTCTGCGTGATAGTGCCCCGTGCCCAGAAGATACCACGTTGGTTGCGCACTTTGTACTACTTCCATCCAGCCATATGGGTGTGTCTGGTTATGACTCACGTAATCGTGGCTCTGGTGTGGTATCTGGTGCGTGTTCTACGGGTCTTGCCACCCGAGCAAACGAACAGTGAGAACACCGACTACCGATATTTGCTTCTTGCGACGTTTTATCTCTTCATCGGCGCGCCGATCATCATCAAGCCGCGCCAAATCGAGAGGATCATACTGGCGGCACTATTGCTCTTCGGGGTCACAGTCATGGGTACGTTCACGGGTACACTCTATCACAGCTTCACGACCGAGATGTATTACAGGGAGACCGGAAGCTTGAAGGAGCTCGACAATCTCGGCATTCCCATTGGCACAGCCTCGCCCAATCTAATGGACGTCTTTGGTCTACGCGAATCGCCCGACGATCCCGTGGAAATAAAGAGTTTGCGGGAGAAGCTTAAGGTCATCAGCACGGACGACGGGGGCGTGTCGACTATCCAAAAAACGGCGTACAGACGCGACATTGCTTCGCTTTCACGTGAAAATTCATTCGCCGTTAGTCAGTATCGTTACGTGGACAACACCGGCGCGAGCCTTCTCCATCTAGTGCCCGAATGTCCCCGTGCCTATTACCTGTCGTACGTCGTGCCGAGAAATTCGCTCTACCTCAAACGCCTGAATGTCCTCATAAGCCGCTTGCTTCAGGCGGGCCTGCCGCCATTGTGGAACTCCGTGACGACCAATAAGCTCATTCACGTACAGCACACGATAGCACGTACTATCGGCCAACAGGGCCTCTCCAGCGGTAACCGCATGCCCTTCAATCTGCGCGACATGCAAACCGCCTTTTTGTTACTCTCCCTTGGACATGGGATCGCCACCTGCATTCTGATCGGCGAAATCATTTACGAGAAGAGACAGAGGGCACGCGTTATCGGCGACGAACTCGCGCGTACCAACAGAACACTCGCACTTCTTGTCGCGCAGCAAAAACGTTTGTCCTGAAGGAGTACACGGGCGCCGAATTTTCTTGATTATTCAAATTTTCGGTTAACCGTTATTTGACTGTTGGGTCATTTTTCTCCCGACAGGCTTGTAGGAGCCAGGGGGCTGACGCTGGTAGATAAATGCTGTTCGCAAAATGTCCTTGCCGCACTGTGGCGCTAGTACAGTAAACCACGGACTTATAAGCAGGTCTGGGCACTCCCATATACTTTGCATAGGCCGTCGTGTGACAAAAAGTGAGGCCATTTAAGTTCCGAAACGGGCCACACTACTTGGAGCGCTCGTATCGGAGCGGCCGATTGTATAATTGACATATAACTTTGATTTCATAACAAAAAACTATATAAAGAAAATTATGTTCGATTTTTTTTTTCAATCAACTTGACTTGAGCTCTTCTTCTAGCTTTAGAAGCTTCAGTATTGCTATCTTCTCTTCTGCTTCGGCGATTTTCATTTTTTTTGCATGAAGCTCTCGCTGCTGTTCAAGAGCTTCTCGTAGTCGTATCAGTCTCAGTACCTTTTCATCGGAAATATTGTGAAAAGCAATTGCATAAAATTGTGAAGTATATATGTAATTTCGTACAGATCGGGTAAAATAAATAAAAATAATCATGCAATGTTAATAAGATAGAATCTTCACTTTAGCAGAAATGAAATTGCTATCCACGTACTTGTACTCATATTCCTGATATTATTCAAAATTATTCAGCTGGTTTCTTATTACTTATCTTATTTTTCATTTATTATTTTGTCTTTATACGTTTTATATATTTTATATTTATTAATTATTTTTACTTTGAGGTTTTCATGAATCGATGTCCCTTTTTTTTCGACGCTGACGTTAGGTGCGAAGACACTTGCCTGTGACTTCGGTTTTCAGGATGAGATTCTTTAATTTCGATGGAAATATCTTCATCCTGGTCCTGCACAGTTAAACTTTCGTTCATGAACCACATGTCATCTGAAAAAGTTAAGATAATGGTTTTTTTCTAGCACAATAAAAGAATGCTAATAAATGTTTACTTTTTAAAATATTTACAATCTCTTTCAAATGCTGCTGTGCTGTCAAATGGACAATCGATTTCCGCGTCGATATTTCCAGTTGCTCCATCCATGAAATCCATGACTGGATCGACACGGTCTACGGGCGCAGGGTCATAAGACGTCGATGCTTCATTATTGTTGTCAACTTTCGTTTTCTAAAATGATTTTTGATAAAACAATAATTAGTATAGATCCAAATATGTGACAACGCCCCTATTTTCAATTCTTTTCTAACTGGCTTGGACTGGATCAAAGGCCATGTGTGGTAAGGCCTTTACCACGAATTTTATAAAATAATAAGAATGGAAGTGCATTTTGAAATAGAGAAAAATCATGCATTAATTCAATTAGATAGGAACAAAATAGTTATTACTTACTTTTGTTTGAGATTGTCCCAGCACTTTCTCAATTGTTTACTGGTACGTGGGGTGCACCCTTCGCTTATAAATTTCTTCGTAACGCGTTCCCACGCGTCGGCTTTTTGTTTTAAATCAACAGCACCCGTTTTTTGCAGTCTATTAGGCTTTCTTCTGATACTAGCTGAGCTAATAACAGCCTTTCGCACTCTGTATAATGAACATTCTTTCCTTCACCCATAATTATATTCGTCGCAACTCAATTTCTAATTTTGAACTTTGAGGTAATACACTCGAGGCTATGCAATCGAGAGCCAAGCGGTTTGAGTTAGTTTCAAATATAGCCGAGTGGCGCTTCTTTCAGCGGTTTTACCACCATAAGCAATCACATATCCCTAAACATGTCTTCCTTCTGGAAGGCAGAGTCGAGTTGCGACTATGAAACAAGGACGCCTCTGAGATTCAAGGAAGCCTTCATCAAGGCGTCCTTCATCCTTGAGATAAGGAGGGACTATGAATACGGTCATTGGTGTCACAAGATTTTAGCCTCTGTGCCCAGACCTGTTTATAAGATCGTGCAGTAAACTGACTCAACGCTCTCGGGACTGAATTTCCGGTACTAGAGAGAGCGGCCTTCTGGAGAGCGTCCCCCACCGCAAACTACTGAGCGACGTAGCGTGGCGACATATAGTTAGGTTAGGATAAATTTTCAAATGTCACATGTTATTTTTACTAGGTTATTTCAGATTGGAATACTTTATTATTGTTTGAGGGTGAATAATTTTTCAACGAAATCATAATGAAATATTGTTTTCCAAAAGTGCACTGAACCTCAAAGCTTGAGCACGCAAAACTAGACCGCTGAGAGAAACTCCAGCGTTTCTCGGTTGTGTAAGTCAAATCCACACTACATTATTCAGATTTTTATTGACTGGACCGCGCATTCTTGCCCTTTTTTCCCTTATATCGCAAACATCGTCGACTTTTTTTGTCCATTTATTTAGAGCTACTTTCTGTTTATGTTTCCAGTGTCGAACCGTTGATTCCGCTACACCCACACTTTTGGCAATATCGGAAACTGATATTCCGTTCTCGATATTTTCTAATGGAACTTTTTAAATTGAAAGTGGTGCGCATTTCGCTTTTATTTATTGGTTCATGTTCTTTATGATTTTTGGAATCACGAAGTGGAAGGTTAATATTGAAATTGCGGTTACGATTGCACCCCTCGCGCCTTTCCGAAAATAAAGGAAAGTGAGGGTAACGCTTCTCCGCTCATTGCGTTACCACCAGAGAGAATTGAGGGGGAAAGGCATAGTACAGAGCGTTCAGTTAGGGAGGGTTTACTGTAGTCGTGTGACAAGCAGACATATATATGTATGTTGCATTGGTGTTTCGAATATTTTACACGAATAAAAGTCTATTGTCCATAACTTTATGAAAACCATTATTCGCGTGCATGATGGATTTGAATCGTAATTCAATTGTTCAGTTAAGCATTATCAACGTAGAATATTTCCGTATATAATAATATATATTAGGGTGATATTTATATTGGGTGTTTTCGAAATTTTGTTGAGTTGCGCATGCGTATTTAGAGCCGAAGGTTGTCACGTAACAGCCAACGCTAGGTAGTAACGATTACAATAATTATAAAGCCGGGACAAAATGCGTTTTCGTTTATCGTATAGGAATAGTAGGCTAGTGTCAGGGGGCAGGTAGGAGCCAACACCTTTTCAAGATACTTTATTTTTCAAACGCACATTGTAAGGAAGAAAACTGCATATTCACGATCTGTGTTACCGACCGAGCAACGCACATTGACATTACACACGTCCCGCATTCCTATCAAGTCGCGCGCTATCGTTCCGATCGGCCGATCAACGTGCGCATCCGCCTTATCGACAGAACCATAAATTACAGTCCCCTCCCTTACCCGCATACGATAACAAGAAAGTCATCCTCCTCAGAACTTATCGACCGAGCAAAATCCCTAAAAAACATCACTAGAAACCCCAAGCACGTATCTTTATTTACCCACGGGAGCTGTTCACATCTATCGATCAAACTTAAGTTTGGGAAAACAAAGCCCAAAGGTGTTCTCGGTCACATCAAATCACTCAACGCAAAGTCCTCCAATTACAATATTTTCTTCTTTTATTGCCATTTCACCATACTTTTTTCCACCAAACGTTTTATCGATCAACGAATCTTCGCAATTTCACCAAGCCCACGAATTCGCAACTTTCGTTCTTCTCATTCCTTTTATTTACCGGTACGTATATTTCACCATTTTCGCCCGCGATGGCGCACTGCATTTTTTTGCGAGTATATCATCGCGACTTCGAGTCTAAGGAGAGCTTCGACTTGACATTTTTCTTTTTTTTTTTTTCATGAAAATGCCATTTATATTAAAACTATATCCGGTTTTTCAATCAGTCGATTAAACTTTCATTCGCCGTGGCCAATTACGAATCGTTTTCGGCTATCATCACTTTACATTAAGAACTTTCATACAGTATGTATATATTTATTTATCTATTTATAATATATAATTTGGATCAATTATGCATAAACATGTATATGTATAAATGTATATATATATATATATATATATATATATATATATATATATATATATATATATATTCACACACACATAAATACAGACGTATATTTGAAATTGTCGTTCTTCCGTATTTTTACACCCAACAAATGTACAATCTACATAAAACGTGGAGGGCGCAAACTGTAAATTCAAGACCATTCCAGTCAGTTTCTTCATTACTGTTTTCTTTTTGTTTCACTTTCTTCCAACAATCCTACTAATAACAATTATTAGTATCGTAAAAACAATACTAGTGAAAAATGACAGTCACGATGATGATGATAATAATATAAATAATGCCGAGCCTTGTAAATAATAACAATGTCATATGTTAGGATCAAATTTGTGACATTCTCGACCCCAACGACTTGTTTTTTCTATATAGATGTGAGTATTGACGAGCGGAGATCAAAGATACAAAAAAATACGCTAAAAATTGCGCTCTTGAATGAATGCGAAGAGTGGAAGAGAAATAATGTTCGTAAAGAAGAGGAAAAGATAAGAAATCGTCGCGAGAAAGAAAAGTATATTCGATGACGAGATCGCGTCAACCCGCAAAGGCACGTCTGGCATACCGTGAAAAGTCCAAAAATAAAATACCAATCAAATGAACAAAAATCGTTTCGACTGAAGACAAAAAAAAATGACGCTGGATGTCGTCGAGTCTACTTGTGTATTGTCCAGTCAAGCCCTCTGTGTACAATGATTGAGCGTTTCTTTTTTCAATTGTTTTTTCGTTTGTTCTCGCTTCTTTGGATCTCTTCGTTTTTTTTTTTTTTTAAATTCTTACGCCTCGTTTGACACGTTCAACGTCTCTTTGGATATCGACTCGATAAAAATGAATAAAAGTGAAGATCGAGAAGGAAAAGAAATGAAGATTAAAAAAAAAGTGCTACAACTGGAAAATCTCGTCTTGCTGTTGTTGTAACTTTTGAAGGGAGGTTTTCACCCGTCTTCCCTGGGTCATCACGACCGCGGTTGGGAGCTGGCCGTGAGGCGCGTCGGCCGCCGATAGCGGCCTCGGCGATTGTTCGGGCGGGTTCGTCGCCTCGTGCGGAATCGCCGTCGACGATGAGGTGATGGGATGCGAGTTGCGCAAACGGGCGGTCGGCTTGTTCCGACGTTGCACCCGGGTGGTAACCTCGTCGTCGCGGTCGTAATAGCCACGATCGTTCTCGTTGTTATCGTAACAAAATCTATAAATGGCATTTTTTTAAAATTATTTCCTTTCTGGTTGTTGCTCGGGGTTTCACAGAAACCTACCACTGACGATTTGCTTTAGTTTGGGTTTTGAGAAAAACAAAAATTCCCCAAGTTTTACCCCCCCCCCTCATGTACGCTCAGGTAAGTTTTACCCCCCCCCCCAGGATCATACGCCTGGCCCCGCCTCTATTCCGTTACGTAACGGGTTCCTTGTCGTCAATAATGGCAATTTTTTTCATGGACATAACTAATTATGAAGGGATCGGGTTTATACTTATTTTATGAATTATTTATTCGCCTAGTTTTGTACGAATTTTTATAAAAAAATCTTTAAAATTAACCGAGACGCATGGCTCGAGTTGACGACGAAAAAAAAAATGCTCTCCATTGTCCCATCAATATCTTTATGAAAGGTTATCTGCAAATAAAAAGTCACGAATTTATCGACATCTATACAAATGTAGCTATCGTTATGCGTAGCCGTTTTTTTTTATTTTGTTTTCTTTTTTTAAATAAAATGCCGACAGTTTGGACATTTTTGCTTCTATTTTTCAAGACCCTTTTTTGTATTCAAGCAGTCTTTAAAAATAGTAATTATCGAAATTAAAAAAATCGGCTACGTACCACCTTAGGTCGCTGGGATTACAAAAATGTTTTTAAAAAATTGAAAATCCGTTGACAAGTCTTTGAGCATTCGCTGGGACAAGGTCGAAAAAAGTAGTTTCGAGAAAAACGCGTTCAAAGTCTTTCGTTGCGTTTTTCTTGATATAAAGTTATGTTTTTTTTTCCAGAATATTGATACTTACATTAAAGTATCTAGTCGCGGGCGATATCACGGTTCTTCATCTTCATTATATTTCACAAAATAATAAGAGCCTGCACTTAATCTATTGCGAACAGATGTCACATCTGTAGGGACTGAGGGCACTAACCAGTCGCGCTACCTGTTCTCACTAAAGTGACTGTAATTCCGTCAATCTTCAGACTTGCGAATAAAAATGTTGCCGACATATTTTTAAATATATGTAGGTTCAAGAATTATAAAAAAAAAAAACAAAAGAAAATAATTTTTTTTAATTTTCCTCCCTTGACTGACATTTCGTATGGAAAGCTGTCCACTTTCCGCGGTAAAACTGCGCGCCAGTTTTAAAATCAAAACTTGAGCATGCAAAAATTTTGCTTTTTCTGGCACTTCCAAATCGCGACGCAACGCAACTGTTTCGGTTTGTTTGGCTTTTTGGCAAAATCGACAATAGTCGATCATTTCTTGCTGTTCGTTATAGCTTGTTCGCCCATGAGGGAGAGAGAAAGAGAGCGAGAAGGAAACGAAAATTCACTCACTCGCTACTGCTTTGGACTCGTTTGACTTGATTTTTAACGGTCGCTATCGAAGAATCCATTTTCGCCAGAAAGTTCGTTATCGACGTGCCATCGTCGATGCTGTCGCTTTCGCCTCCGTCGCCCGCAACGGAGTCGACGTCGGGCGACGTCACCGGCGTTGCCGCACCAAATGCCTTGAATATTTTAATATAATAATAATAATAATATTATCACTACAATCACAACAATAATAAACAAATATAATATAACAATCATAATAATACAATTACAACAACAACAATAATAATAATAATAATATTACGAGTAAAATGAGACTCACGTTCAACAATGCCGTACTCGTGTCAATACTGGAGCCTGGCGAGTCGACATTACCGAGGGACGTGGCGGTTTCCGCTGGTACGGGAACCAGTAAATGCTCACGCAAGAATAAACTGTCCGATGCCCACAATCGGTTGATTCTCCTAATTTGTTCGGTCTGACGAAAGAAGAAAATTGCTTTATAGTTCTTTTTAGCAAACTTCATATGTATGCATATAATACACGCACGCACGACACACACATAATATTAATATATATGAATATTTATTTATATATGTTAATATATAAACTAATATTAATTAATTAAGAATTATGAGGATTGGGGGCTGAGGATTAGGATGAACTTATGAGAATTGATATAACGATTAATTAACATAGGGGCCGTCCATATATTACGTCATTCTAAATTGGGGGGGGGGGGAGGTTCGTCTGCGGATGACGGTAAATGATGGATGAGGGGGGGGGGGGGGGGGGGGGGGGGCGTTTCAAAATTGACGTCATTCTTGTGATACCAGTTAATTCAAAATGTACAATAGTATATTGTACAACTAGAGTGGTTTCCCCGCATGAGTGATGAAAAATATTTTGCAAGTACCTAATGATATTAATTATTGAACTCATTATTTATTTATTTATTACATAAGGTTTGTCTACATTATATTCGAGAACTTCAAATAACAGCGTACCTATGAAAATAGTTCGATCGAGCCAAAATGAATATGGGGAGGATACGGAGATATTACCCGTGATCCAGGATTTGCAAGAATGGGTGAAAACTCCGTGGGAGCTATCCAAAAAAAAGAATAGGGAAGAATAATATTATTATATTAATGAAAATTGCCAAAGTACAAAATAATAAAAGATGATTCTATAACAAAATGTGGGAGCTATCCAAAGAAAACTAAAGAATAGGGAAGAATAATATTATTATATTAATAAACATTGCCAAAGTACGAAATAATAAAAGATGATTCTATAACAAAATGTTTTAATTCTATCCAATTTTTCTCAAATCCGCAAATGTTTTAATTTTGCCAAACTGGTAATGACGTCAGTTTTGCGAGAGGAGGGGTCATTAGGAAATGACGATAGGATGATTGTAGGGGGGGGGGGGGTCGAAAATCAGCAAAAATCGATGACGTAATATATGGACGGCCCCATATATAAATTAATATGGAAAACGTATACGTGCTTTGCATACAAACATAATATTGCACATAAAAGGATTATTAGAAACCTTCCATTTATAAGGAATTTACCAAAGTTTGTATTGATAATTGATTTTATTTATTATACGTATGTGTGTGTAGAGGAAAAGGAAACCTTGGAAAGATGTCAGAGAAAATGTGTAAAAATGGCCATGGGACCAGCCCAAGCGCACTGAACGATATTTGGAGAATGGAATCAGGTTGTGGGGGGTGGAAATAGAGACCTGGAAGAAAAGCGGTAAAATATCGGGTAGAAATCATAAACCTGGAGGAAGGAAGCTGGCTCAAAGTGTGTTTTCAAGAACAGGTGAGAGGCATTTAAGATGGAAATCCGTCAAAGTGGGAAGAGGACTTTACCGAAGCCATGGAAGAAGCTGTATAAGGAGGTGGGAGGATGTGGGAGGAATGGAGAAAAAAAGTAGGAAAGGGAATAAAAATCAAAACAGAGTGGGAAACCCCAACGAGTGATGGAGAATTGACTAATCAATATACTGCAAAGAGTATAGGAATAGAAAAGGAAACGCAGAAATGGAAGAATACTGGGAGGTGAAGGAGCTCAGAGGGAAAATACAGAAATAACGAACAAGAATAACGAAAGAAGGGTAACAAGGGATAGAGACAATAGCCACCGGATATGCAGGGAATGGCTGGAGAGTTTAAAACACATTTGCGGCTGCGAGGCGGTGAAGGCAAAAATCAAAGCGGAAGTAGCGGAAGATATAGAAGAAGCGCCGACTTACAAAGGCAGAGAAGACGTACGGCAAAAAATAAAGGCACTGCTTAGAAATAATCCCATCAAAGAGCTATTGGCGCACGTAAGAGAATTTGTGGTATCGACAAAACGCAAAGGGAAAAGGGAAGGAAACGCGATGCGCAAGGGGAAAAATGCAAAGCGCAAAGGGATGGAAATCCCAGTATATAAAGTGTGTTATGATAACGAAAGATCATGTACATATTTTGTAAGAAGAAAAGTGAGGGGGACTATGTGTAAATAAAATTAAAAGGTACTATGTACACACACACACAAATACATATACGGTAATTCTTTAGATAAGTCACTTTCCCGAAAAATGAGCCTAACATATTTTTTTGCTATTTTCTTATTTATTGAGTTTTTGAACATTTCGACACCTATATTGGGTTTTTTTGGATTTTTTTTAAATTCTAAATTGTTACGATTTTTTGCTCGATAAAAAAATTAGTTAACGAAACAAACTCAGTATAGGCGTCGAAATATTCAAAAATGCCCTATTTTATCATGTGTTTCCACAATCTTCAAAACCCCATAACTTTTTATGGGTGGGGAGCGGTGAATTTTAGCCTCCCCCAACTGAATATAATCATTTATAACCCAATAAATGAAGAAAAAAGCAAAAAAATAATGTTAGGCTCATTTTTCGGAAAAATGACTTATCTAAAACATCACCGCATATAAAAATATGCATATATATATATGGGTGTGTGTGTGTGTGTGTGTGTGTGTGTGTGTCTGTATGTGTGTGTGTGTCTGTGTGTGTGTGTGTGTGTGTGTGTGTATGCATGTATACACATACACGTATGTGTGTATGTGTGTAAGTGTAATATGTATATACACATAGAGCTTAGGATAAGGATGAGCTTATGTAGATTAATATATTGATTAATTAATTCATAATAACTAATTTATACGTCTAAATTAATATGGAAATATATATCATTGTAACACAAAAGTTGCAAACTAAAGAACTATTACATGGCCTATAATTTGATGGTCATTGGAATGCGACAAAAGTCCTTTTTTATGCTTTTATTTCTTTACTTCCATTATCTTCAAAGATATTTTCTTGTCAATGTTGTAGATTTCCAATGAGGATCCTGAATGAGGTTTGACTGATTTTCGTGGCCCGAATACGCCAGCTAAATATGTTGGCAACAAAAAATCGTTGCTTTCCAACTATGCACTCTTCAATATCATACAACGAGCATAATCAATAAATACACGTACTGTGTACGCCTACACTGGGCACCGATAAACATCGAAAAACTAACCTACAAGGCAAACAAATGCCTACGAGACTCCCGTAGAATCATTTTCGCCTTGTTCATTATCCCACGGTGCAAAAAGAATTCTTTCCAACATCGTTTCATTATCGTTTTGCCCACGTTATGTTTCGAACGAGCGTCAAGTGATTTTTTTTTCTCTCCACACGTAACTTGAATCTCCCTGCGTTCACGAAACTTTCGATATTCCTCGAAGATATCCTTATCGCGCGATACGTTATCTTTTCAACGTGACTTGCGTACTCGAAAAAAAATGTCAAGATCGAATTGTTCCCATGCTATTTTCGAAGGAAGACGGGCGAGCGAAAAATTGGCGAATCGATCGTTTCGACGAAAAGGGTGGCAATTTTGCGTACGTACGGAATGAAGTTGCCGCCGGATGAGTGCACGAGAGAAAAACTTTCGAGTGAACGATGGACGGAGGAAAAAAAAGGAGACGATCACGAGGTGCGAGTGACCGAAGCGAAAGAAAAGAAAAAAAGTGTATCGCGAAACAACAATATACGCACCGTGACTCCGTACTTGAGGGCGATACCTTGAAGGGTGTCCGCCTTGTTGACTTTATGCTTGACGAGATGTTGTTCGTTACGCGTCACGTGTCTCGACGTGCTCCCGTACTTTTTGAGTTTTCTGCTAGAGTCCCGAATGGACCTGCGTTCCTCCATCTCACCGTCGCCATCACGGTCCATGCTCACTTTTCGCTTGTTTAGACTGCATATCGCCCAAAGGACGTTCCTCTCTCCCTCTCTCGATCTTCTTTCTGTCTCTCACGCGCGCGAGGACACGCGTGAAATTATCTGTGCTCACGGCATGCCCGCGCCGGTTCTCAACTCGTCCGTAGTACTTCGTTGCACATCGAGATCTCGCACGGCGTAAAAATCGATCTCGCGTGGACCAATGGGCCGCTCGGTGTGGGCACCCGCGAATGGTCTCCCGCGAATGAGTTGCTCGCGGCCAATCGGCGCGCCACGGCCGAGGGAACGGCACGCGGCCAATTTCACGCCAGAGAAGCGAGAACTGGCAACAATCTCGCAGTACAAAACTTCAACCTGGAATCCAGCGAGTGGATGTTTCGCTCTCTCGTCCGGTGAGTTTTCAATTTTTCCGATTGTCAATTTCTAATACCCCGCCGTGCCCCTCTGCCTCGTCGAGGCGCGAGCGAACGGCGTGCAGCGAACGTTGCGAAATATCGCGACATATCCGAGTGTCCGAAAACTCTCGCTCCACCATTCGCGCTACGTCAATCGGGAAAGATCTTTGAAAAAAAAAAAAAAAAAAAAAAAAAATCGAACAAAGTTATGTCGTAGATCACTCGTTAAAATTCCTACGCGGAGTTTCGCAACAGTCCGCGACTTATTTCAAAACAAATGCGTTGCGTCAGTGTGCTCGCGCCCCTTCGGCCCCCGCGTCGTGACCTTATCGATGCGTTTCGCTTCTTCATCGTGCAATTCTTATCTCGCGCCCTGCAGTGCCGCTGCTGCTTCGGGATATGCATCCGTGGTGTGGCTTCTCACGCCTTTTTCACCAGCGGTGAAAGACTCGTGCGCGCTTAGGGCGTTTTACTTAGCCTCGATGCTTGCCCGACGATCTTCGTAAACAAAGCTTCGCGAGAGGGACACGACGTCCCCGTGAGGAAAGTCTAACCAGCAGGGGTTCCCATTTTGACGTGTAACACCAATCGACAATAATAAAGCATGCATTATTCTTTTCGTTCTTGGCCCGATCGAACATCTTGATATGAACGTTTTTTTTTGGTGATTTACAAAAAAAGTGAAAAATGCATCCCATTGTAGAGTAGACAAAATTGTTGGTAATCTTTGCATAGAGCAATTTTGAAGCGCAGTTTTATGATTTAGTTTTCACGGTAATTTCGCTCAGTTTCCCTATGCATATTTAGATTTTTGTTTCGTCGTATGTATCATTTTAATATTTACATAAAAATAATGTGTAGCGTGTACCCTTGCGGGTTAATTTTTTACAATTTATATTTTCTTATTTTAACCTATAATTTAACATTGTATATTTTTTAAACTTATTTATAATTAAATTTTTATATAATTTCAATATTATATATAACATTTTCAAATATTTTTTATTCAATGCTTCAGGGAAATTATTAATCTTCACTTGAGTTCTAAATATTGGTCTCCTTACAATGTTTTTATATTTTGGTTTGTTACATGCTTATATAGATACAAAGGTGGGCGAAGTTAATCCAAAAATTAAGTTCGTTAATCGTTATTACGCTGCTCGAAAAGTTAACTTCGTTAATCGTTGAAGCGTTCGTTTCTTGAAAGTTGAAGTTGACACTATATGAAGTTATAGGTCATTCTTATTATAATGTTTTACCTAACACTTATTTTTAGAATGAACCAGTCAACAAAGTATTTCATAGTCGGATTAATACATAAATACTGTTTTATAACAGCACGGGTACATAGTACTACAGCAGGTAGATATAGAGTATAATATTCTCTACCAGGGTAGGTTAGATAAGGAACGTAAACGAAAAACTAACATAGAGAGGGTAAAGAGGCAATGGGATCTGACTGCATCAGACGAAGGTTACGTTAGGAAGTGTATAGTTCTCGCGTTGAACGCAATATTGGGTTCCTGCTTGCACGCACATTATGAACAACTACTCATCTCACTCGCACTTGATTTGTTCGCCGCCGGCCACATGCGTGTGGCGCTTTGCAAAGACAAAGTAGCGGAAGTTAATAAGACCGTTAATGGTTTTGGAATCTAAATTGAAAGTTAAATTATTAAGCAACATGTTAACTTCGTTAATCCGCGATTAACGGATTAATGTTTTCCTGCCCCGCTTTGCATATATATTATCGAGCGAATAAAAATATAAAGAAATGCATTCATTTCAACAGGAATAAATTAGTATAATATAGTTCTTTGTTTCCAATTGGCTTTTTACACAGGCATCCCTCTGTGTATTGATACCCGTTTACACGTTTCTTTATTTTTTGTAAACACTTACCTTTCGTCCTTTTTCCGCTGTAGACTTCCTTTCATTCCTTTATCAATTTTACCCTTTAGTGCTTCCCTGTTGTAGCCTCTTTGTCACATTTCCGAACCATCTACCGTATTAATTTTTTCTTTTATTTCCGTGCATTCAAGTATGTGTTCCGAACTTTCTTCTTCCTTCCTCCAAATCCAGCATAGAGTCTATGCGTAGCCCGTTTCTACTTCTTTTTTCTACATTTCCGCATCTTAACCGAGCCCATGTTTCTTTAGTTTTTCCCTCTATGCCCTTCTCTTCGCGCTACTCTTCCATTTCTATATGTTGTTGTCCATTTTTGTTCTCCCTACAATACGTAGAGTTCTCAATTTTGTTCTACTCTTGTTGTATATACGGGAATAAATTAAGGCAGGATTCTACTTTGAAACCATGAAAAAAACGCTATTTTCGTGAATTTTTTCTGAGAATACTATTAAAGATATCGATATGGGGTTTAAACTGTTCAATAAATACACTCTTTAAGTACATAAAAAAAAAATTTTAAATGTATTTTATTCATTTTTTGTACACGTAAAATATGTTTAAAGCCAACGCCTCGAAAAGCAGGTACCGTTGCCGTGGTCGTGAAATCATCCCGACGGATGGTCTGAAACAAAAAAAATCAAATAGTTTCATGTTCAGTATGTCTTCAGGAACCGACCTAACTAGAATATTTTATATACGTGCAAAATTAACAAAATGGCGGCTAAAATACGAAAAAAAAAAATGCGTTTTCTTTGGGTCTTTTTTTGCAATAAAAAAATAGTTCTAATCAAAATTTTAAGTTGATTGTAGTTAGATCTGTTGGTACACACATATAGAATATGTGTTCCAAATTTCATAAGGTTCGGTTCGGTACTTTTTGAGTTGTCACGACCACGGTACTTGAAAATGTCGTTTCGAGAAAAACGCGTTTAAAGTTTTGGTGAGTCCGGGCCGCGCGCCGGGCGGGTCACAATAGTGCGCTCAGGTAGGTGCGTTCGAAAGGCGAAAAAGGATAGTTAGACTGCTTGGAACTTTATAAAATTTTGACCGAACATTCTTGAACATATTTACTTTCGAAAAATGTAAAAAAAAAAAAAAAATTTTTTTTTTTCAAAGTTTCAAAGTAGAATCCTGCCTTAAAAACATTTATTTTTTACACATGATTGTTATCTTTTAAACGCTTTTGTTTACTTATGAATATATTGATCGATGGATTTATTTACGTATACGCTTATTAACTGAAAAAAGCACGTAAAACCATCAATACCTAACGAGTAAGGACTGAGCCTGGTGGATCGGCGGTTGGGGTTCGTCCATACTCAGAGCAGCTTCTGAGACCTCGGTTTAGATACTTGAGTAAAAAGTCTTTGCACACAGTTTTCCTGTTCCCTCGGCAAATGCGCTATAGTGTAGTTTAAGGTAGTACGAGCGCGCAATCTTGATTTCTATAGATTTTGTTCAAAGTTTAACAAGACATTGTTCATATCATTATGCATGTTTGAGTAAAATTTCAGAACAGTTGTCTATTTAGATTGGGAGATAATGGGTTTTAAAATAGCAATATTTAACACTGCACGGTTCGCATTGAAATTTAAACAGAATAAGTTTCCATAAAAAATATTTGTCCCCTATAATAAGAAGACATGGCAACACGGCATCGTCCGACACATTCAATTACGTGAACTTGCATGGCATATTTAAAATAATATCGCAACACAAATTTTTATTTGGAAGTAATTTTTAATCGGACAAAGTTTTTAATTAGTTATGAATGAACCGACACTTTTATTCGTTAATGAAGATAACATAAACGATATAAAATATTAATATTTATAACGCAAATATTTTTTATGACAAAATTGTGAAATTTAGGAACACGATAATTTTTTTTTCTCAAAATATTGAACAATACTGTTCTGCGGTGTTGCCATATGTCGTGTTATTGTAGGGGACAAATGTTTTTTACTCAATATTATCCTGTCCAAATTTCAATGCAGACCCTGCAGTGTTAAGTTGCAATTTTAAAACCCATTAATCTCCCAATCCAAATAATCGACCGTTCTGGAACAATGTCTGGTTAAAATTTGAACAAAATCTATAGAATTCAAGATTGCGCGCTCGTACTACCTTAAGACAGCTGTGGATGCGACGGAAGTTAGATTAGGTTAGCGAAGCATGGATCGGCAGTGATAGGAAAAGTTTCAATTTGGAAGGGTAATACGTAAAAACCCGCAAGCGTATACGTTACAACTCGTAAAATAAATAAACTAAAAAAAATATAAATACAAATATTTTTTAATAATAAATATTATAAAATTCACTATAAATATAAACTTTGCTATAATGCCTAAGAGAGGAAGCGAGAGGAGTTATAAATGGAAACCCAACAAAATGGGGGAGGGAGGTGCAAAAAGCGATGGAGGAAGTAGGAGAGGGAGGAATGTGGATGGCCATTGCAAACAATGATACAAGGGAATTGAAGGAAATAATAGAAAGAGGAAAGAAAACAAAAATAGATCAGGAAATCCAGCAGGAGTGGAGCAAAATCGAAAAATCCACGTACTGCGTACAATACAAGAATAGAAAACAAACGGTCGAAGCAGAAAAGTATTGGGAGGAGGGAAACACAACGTCGGGAATGAAGGAGACATGGGCAAGACTCAGATGCGGGAATGTGGGGAAGGAAGGCAACAAGGGATATAGCGACAATAAGTGCAGGAGCTGCGAAAAAGAAATAGAAGATTTGGTCCACATATGCACATGTGAAGGAATAAAGGGAAAAATTAAAAAAGAAATAGTGGAGGAGTTGGAAAAGTGGTTAGGGGATGGAGAAAGAGAGGAGATAAATAGGAGAATAGAAATGGCGTTGAAGGAGGGACCGGCGGAACCACTAGGTACATACATAAGGCAATTTGAGAAGGTGATCAAAACCGAAAAGAGATAGAAAAGGAAATATACATAGGAATAGATAGAGAATATAAGTAGTTTTTAAGTGTAGTTTCTAAGTATTTTATGTAAAAGAAGAAACTCAAATATAATGTATTTAGATGTAAGTGCGTGCGAAAGGAAAGTAAAACAAAAAAGGGGAATTGGTTATGTAGTGGGGGGGATACCTGTGTAAACACCCTGAGAGGGTATACCACGAAATAAAGACATACATACATACATATAAACTTTGCTATATGATATTTATATTAAAATGATATGTGCAACTTTACTATTATATGTATAATTTTTAATATAATTTTCTACAATAAAATTATACGTACAGTTTTGATATTTATATTGAAACTATACATATCTCTCTTTAATTGTTTCCAGAGATTATTTTTAATCTCTAACTAATTACTAACTATTAGTCTCTAACTTTTTTTCTCTATTTTTATTTTCGCAAATGCTTTTATGTGTGTGTGTGTGTGCGTGCGTGTGAAATAAAAAGCACGAAGGAAACAATTAATTTATTCTGAAGGAATAAAAATATAAAACGGACGATTAAAAAAGCGAAAAATTTCAGATAGCGAAGGATGTCTCTGCGCGATTTGGTAGATGGCGACTGCGCCGGGCCGAGTTCCCTCATTCGCCTCACGTCGCATCTCATCCAGGACCATGGATTCCAGGAAGAAGGTCTGCAGCGCCAGCGCTCATTTCCCTCCGTCCAGGTCGCGTCGACGGCCGAGCAGTTCGTCGAGCAATTCCTCGAAGAGGCGAACAACGCGTCGCCGCGCACCTTCAAAATGGACAACATACTGAGGGAGATGCAGAAAATCGAGTACGATCCGGGTCCCGTCCGGCAGGCCAACCCTTCGGACTTTTCGGGATGCGACGCCGCCTGGGCCAGTCAGTATCTCGCGTCGGGCCGTCACTTCGACGTGAGTTGTCACGATCCCCATTTATCGTAGAAATATATCATCATCGTATATAACGACAATGATTCGCCGTGACGTAACTGATGAATGGAAAAAATCGTTCAATGGCGACCGGAAATAAACGAAAGAAAAAAAAAATGTAGGTGAATCACACGGACGCGATTTGGAATTCGTCGTACGGTGAATTTGCGAAGCAAGAGCCAATAGCGACATTACGGAGAAACGACACGAACGAGCTCGGTCTGGGCCCGTTGTGGGCCGACGAGTATCTCGAGCACAGCGTGAGCCTGGACAGCAACGCGATCGCGGGAGACGCGAGCTCTCGCGACGTAAAGCCCGTGGAGAGCTCGAAGCTGTTGAAATACATGAGCAAAGGGAGCGGCGATCGGACGGCCGTAGACCAGAAACCCGTGCAGAAGTCATCGTTGGGCGGTGATCCGTACGAGAAGTGGCTCGAGCGAGGCGAGACGCGGGACGTCGTTCCCGAGGTGGCGAACGACGAGACGGCGAACGCCTGGGCCGACGAGCTCGGGCGCCAGGAGAACGCAATCACCATGGGTAATCATTCGTATAATTCGTAGTAATTTCGGAATATTCTCTTGAGTTTTTTTTAAGGGATTTTAACCGTGGCATTGGAACAATCATGAAAAATTTTCAAATTATGGCCAATCGCCGTGGTAAAAACGTGTCTCCGTGTTCTCTTCGGTCTCTTGGACAATCTCAGTCTGGAGCAGGGTTGCAAATGTATAATGTTTTCCTTACTCATTACGTTTCGTTTTGTGATGAAAAAAATCATTACCCATTATATTATACAATATACAAGAAACGGGTGGTTACTACTATTGGGTCAGTTTGACTCGGAGAAAACACAGAGACCCCTACTGGTAGCTGAGTAACACTTGGTTCCCACCATTGGGTCAGTTTCACCTGAGTCAAAACCGCTACTGCCTCTGGAGACCAAGAAACGCGTGGTTACTATTATTATTACGGACCCAATAGTAGTATCGGGTCAAACGTGCCCGATACTACTATTGGGAACGTTTGACCCGGGGAAAACACCGCGATCGCCACTGGTGATCAACAAACGCGCGGTAACTACTATCGGGCCAGATCAACCCAGTGCAAAAACCGCTGGCCCGAATGGGAAACGAATAATAACCCTCATCACATTGTAATGCTTAATGGAGATTTTTTACATTGCATTAGTAATGTGAAAAAATTCCATTACTCATTACATTACATTTTGTAATGTAAAAAATTTCCATTACTCATTACATTACATTTTGTAATGTAAACAATGTCCATTACCCATTACAATGTAATGTGTAATGAACTATTTAAATGTTTCACATTACAAAATGTAATGTAATGAGTAATGGAATTTTTTTACAATACAAAATATAATTCAATGAATAATGAACATTTGTTACATTACAAAATCCAATGTAATGAGTAACGGAAATTGTTTACATTGCAAAATATAATGTAATGCGTAATGAAATTTTTTGTCATTACACGTTACATTGTAATGGGTAATGACAAATTTTGTACAACAAATTTTGTAAAAAAATTTTTACAATACAAAATATTTACATATTTTTTTACAATACAAAATATTTAATGAATTTTGGATATTTTTTTAAAATACAAAATATTTAATGAGTAACGAACATTTTTATATTACAAAATCCGATGTAATGAGTAACGGAAATTGTTTACATTACAATATATAATGTAACGAGTGACGGAATTTTTTTACATTACTGAATATTACGTAATGGGTAATGAAATATTTTTTCATTGTCCATTAAAAGTGTTATAAATAATGCATTACTTTTTCATTACAAATTTCGCAACCCCGGGTCTGTAGTACCCCTTGAGTGCATTTCGGCGAAGTTTGAGTACAAAACTCCGGGGTGCCGCATTTTTTGCGAATTGTTCTCACGAGTACGGGGATAATTTTTCGCCCATTATAAATCGTTCATTCAGACCCCGACAAATACGAGTCGATATTCTGGGCGCGTTTGCAAAGCGAATGGAACAAGATATCGACACTGAACAATCTCGTCGACGCGCATCCCTGGCTACCGGAATACGAGAAATATTACGATCCCTTCACCGAGTACAAATTCCACTCGGACAATCCGATGAAGAGCGTGAACAACGCGTACGAGGAGGGAAAGAGGCGACTGGAGGCGGGCGACTTGCCGAGCGCGGTATTGTGCTTCGAGGCCGCCGTACAGGAGGACCCGAAGAATTCGGAAGCCTGGCTCGCGTTGGGCAAAACACAGGCGGAAAACGAGCAAGATCCTCTCGCGATATGCGCACTGAAGAATTGTTTGCAAATCGATCCGACCAATTCGCTTGCCCTCATGACACTGGCGATCTCCTACACTAACGAGTCTTATCAGAATCAGGCTTGTCTCACCCTCAAAGAGTGGCTCTCGAAGCACGAGAAGTACAAGCATCTCGTCGACAACTCGAACGAGACGCATCGACGTGCCAAATCGGACGTTTCGACGATACTCTTCAAGTAGGCTCATATTTGCATTATATTAATTTGCACTCCAGAAAATGGTTGCCCCCTTTCATCTCGACGTAATGACGCCGGAGGATACATTTGTCTTTTTTTTTTTACTTCTTTCTTCGATCTCGTCCAGCGACGTACACACCGAGGTGAAAGATCTGTTCATCAATGCAGCGAGAATAAATCCTCGGGAAGGCATTGACCCTGACGTTCAGAGCGGCTTGGGAGTGCTGTTCAATTTGTCTTGCGAGTACGACAAGGCAGCGGACTGTTTTCAAGCTGCATTGAACGTTCGACCGGACGTAAGTGTAAATTTCTCGTGGCGAATTTGCGGTCGGTTTGTCCATTACCGACCGATGGTAAGGGGTGGAATTTTTGAAAATTCCTTTCCAACTCTCAGGACTGCAGGTTATGGAATCGTTACGGGGCAACCCTCGCGAACGGCCAGAGATCCGAGGAGGCCGTAACTGCCTATCATCGTGCCTTAGAACTCTCGCCTGGATTTATAAGGGCTCGTTACAATCTCGGAATATCCTGCATCAATCTCGGTGTTTACAAGTATGCATTTTATTACGCGAGGGGTTTTGGGAGAGAGAGAGAGAGTGCGCATCTTTTATCCTCGTCGAGCTCATGCCTCAAATTTTAATCAGGGAAGCTGCGGAGCATCTTCTGACGGCTCTGAACCAACAGGCGGCGGGTCGAGGAGTCGAAGGTGACAAGGCTCGTCCAGGTGCTATGTCGGACACTATATGGTCGACGTTGAGGCTCGTTCTGTCCCTGATGCATAAATACAATCTCAACGAAGCCGTGGAAACAAGGTGGAGCGCCGCATTAGTTTTTCTTTGTTTTTCCTCGTTTGCAGCCTCAAAGTTCCGGTGTTCTCGGGGCGGACTTGGCGATATTGAATCTTCCGTAATTCGAACGATTTTTGCAGAGATTTGGCGACCCTCAACAGGGAGTTCGAGATCGAATGATGGAACGACGCGGTGAAAAGTCGCGCGCGCGCGCGATCTATTTTTCTCGAAAAGGCACTTGCGGCCGTACGACAAACGGTAGCTCGATTTTTTGTATTCGCTACGTAACAAAAAAACATACGTGAGTTGTATATCCCCTTCACCATGATGAGAAGACCACGTGAGGATTACGATGTGAAAACTAAATCTGAATTACCTACCCGCAATAAAGGTAACATTTAACGAACCGAAGGAAAAAACCGGCGATAATTCGTTAATCCTGAACCTTCCCGCGACTCCGTTCTCCGTTATCTCGTTACTCGTTGCTATGATCGCGAAGTGTGTTGTTTGAAAATTGCCAATTCATCGCGGAATCGCACTCGATCGTAACGGACGATTTTCTCTTTATTGCAGCTTCGCGAAAAGAAACACCAGGTGCGTCAGCTTCGAATTATTGATCGAAGTAAGTACGGAAAGCACTCTTGCTATTCATTTCTATGTAAACGTCAAAAATTTCACCACCTCGGCTAATCGAGATAGTTACCAATAAATATTGGATATTAGTTAGAACCGATGACCGACCACGTGATCTTTGAATTGTGGACGTACCTGATCACCCTACTGTCAAAAAAGTTGCGTCTCTGGTGGCCACTGCGGACCTCTTAACCTTGTCAGTATTTTCATATGGCCAAGGACAAGGTTTTGCATGCAGCTCTTGAAAGAAAAGCGAATTACAGTAGCGAGGGTAGACACGCTTAGTGTCTGAGGCGCTGCTGTCGCGGGGTGTCCTTCGCCTTGCCGCGTTCATGATCGCCACGGTCTTACATACAGGTCTGGAAACCAGGGGGCTGACACTGGGATAAATTCTCTTAACAGTAACGTGTCCCCGTATTGTCGCCACGTAACTAACCCACCATGCGGCGCTAGTAGTCACCCGCATGAACCCCCACTCCGCAAAGCACCTCTCTGTATTATTTCGTCATCTTTTTCGTCGCGTGAACCAAGTGAATATTTCCTTTCGTTTTCTCGATCTGTCATTGTTCTCGAATAAAAAAACCGTAGTGTGGCAAAATCGTAATTATTTTATCCCAAAGTGATAAAATAATAAACAATTTTAGTGTAGCGATAAAATAAAAAGCAATTTTTGTTTTTTTTTGTGCTCATATTTGAGAATGCCAGCGAGCGTGGTTCTTGGGTGCACGTCAGGTTATCAATCAAACAAGGAAAAATCGCATTTTTTCAATGTACCAAAATACATACAATATTACGTATTAATGCGGATGCAGCAATATTTTGCACGTCTCAACGCAGAACAAAAAAAAGCAATCTCGACAAGAAAAAAATCGCAAAACATTGTACAATGTGACTAATCCATTATTTAAAAAATAATAATGTTATCAGTTTATTTCGTTCAATAAATATTTGTATAACACATGATATTGCAACAAGTGTAAATATTGCATCCCTTAGTATATACACATATACGTTTAAATGCTATTCTAAACAATGAATTATCCAGACGCGTCGAATTCAAATTATGCTGGCGCTGCGCGACTGGAGTGGGGGTCATGGGGGGACTACTAGCGCCGCATGGTGGGTTAGTTTACGTGGCGATAATAACGGGAGACGGTAGATCCAGCAGTGCCAGGGGGCTGCTGGAAACGATGCCAGATTTCAATGGTGCTGTGAGGCACCGTTGCGAGATCCACCTTTTATTCTGCTCGCCGCCCAAAAGTTCACATACCATGTTCATGTTTAAAAGATTGATAATTGGTTTAATTAGTAATAGATAAAATTAAAAACTATGCCATATTGACTCGGTACTAGTAGATAATACGATGGATATAATTTATTGCCGTAAAATATATTTTATATTGTGTTTTTAAGCTACCATTGCCAGTAAACTTTTTGCCGGGACTGTGCAGGCTTTGCCCCAATTGTTTTTTTTTCCAGGATTTGCACAAAAATTGTGAGGTCTCATGGTTATATCTTGGAAACTAGGTGGTGAATCATTCTCATTTTTTTTTCACATTATTCGTGATATCTTACTCTAGCTTATCCTCGTTTTTTTAAATCAATTTCTTAATTTTAGTTTTGACGGTAGAATAAATGATGCTCTGTTTGCCCATCATAAGGCATTTGTTACGTATGAACCAAGCAAACTTTAAGTGTAAATGTCTCAGGTTTGGGGTGGTCAAACTTATTCATATTGCACAGATGTTTGGATAATGTATTAAATAGCATATGTCAAATTTCATCCATTTCTTAATTCAACTCTTCTGTGGAGGTACTACCGTAAAGTATTTCTTTCCCCAACTCGAATATTTAACGATTGATTTTCGTTTATAATCAAGAAAAATCCATCACCGTCTACTGGTAAAATTTTAAGCCAAGTTACCGAACTTTTACGACGAAAAATTACGAACGAAAAATTACGACTGTATAAAACGTCTCATTCATACGGCGCTTTATGGAGATCACGCACTGTTCACATTTCTATTGAATAATTTATACACTAAATAACTCTAAATGCCAGATATAAACTGCTTACAGGTGTGAAAAATTCTAAAGATTCCGTAACGACAATAAAAACGGGTTGACCAAATGTTTAAAGAAAATTTTCATGATCAAACTTAGAAAAATGTGGCTGGCAAAAGAAATTTCGGGGCGGCGACTTTTCAGAGAAAATGTAAAAATGTGTCTATTGATCATTTTGGTCTGCAGTAAGCTTATTATTTGTTCATTTGGTGTTTGAAAATTGTATACCTATCAAATATGCGGGGGTAAGGTCGACGGCGCATGCGCCTCAATCAGGAGAGAGAGAGAGAGTCAGGTCGTGTTCGTTGGATCCACGGCACGGTCTTACATACAGGTCTGACAACGGCGGTAGTGGGGGTAGGCACCTTTAGATGTTTTGCTTTTTATTCCGATTTCTGCCGCTTGGTGCGTGACGGCAAGGGGAAGTAGTGGTGCGACGAAGAGAGAAATAGCTCTTGTGTCCTTTTCCCTCCTGACCGCAACGCATGCGCCGTTGGCTGCGTGACGTAAACACCTTTGGCCCATTCGCCGGTAAAAGGTAAGGGGGAAACTACTTCCCCTCGCTAGTAGCGACGCGTAGCGGCGCCTAGTGAATCGAAAATTAAAACATATAAGAGTGCCTACCCCCACCACGAAAATTTAGCTTCGTTGCAAGACCTGTATGTAAGACCGTGATCCACGGTCTTCTTATAAACAGGTCTGGGCACAGAGGCTAAAATCGTGTGACACTGAGGCCAATTGAGTTCCAAATTCCGCCACGTCGCTAGCGTCGGAGCGGCCGATTTGCTTATACGTACTAGTGTTGTTGTGTTTGCTAGTATATTGTGTATAACCTCGTCGCCACCTTACCACACCGTACACCGACGACCAACAGTAGCGGGAATGTTTATTTTATTTGAAGTGTCTTTTATTAAAGTGAATCGATAATTCAAGTGAATTGATAATTGAAGTCAACATTTTGCAATGCCTGAAAGATCCTATATTGCGTGAAAAATAGGCGCAGGCAGTATCGCCACTCATAAATGAATTAAAAGTGACGCACAAAATATGCGAGAAGCATTTTAATCAATCCGACATTGTGCGCCACTTCATCCATAAAGACGGAGATGGACAAATTATCGCACAAGTAAGTTTCTATGATAAATGCTATATGTATTTATGTAGAGGATGTATTCTTATTACAACCATGAAGACAGTACGCATGCGCTAGTATATCGCTCTCTGTCCCAGAATCGGCCGCTTCGATACTAGCGCTCCAAGTAGTGTGGCCCGTTTCGGAACTTAAATGGCCTCACTTTTTGTCACACGACGGCCTATGCAAAGTATATGGGAGTGCCCAGACATGCTTATAAGACCGTGGTTGGGTCTCATTTTGATACGAACAAGTGCGCAGGCGCATAACTATGCGCAACTGCGCATGCGCTTGTTCGTATCAAAATGACGAGACCCAACCACGGTCTTACACATACAGGTCTTAAAACGTAGCGAATTTCCTACAGCGTGGTTTGGCTCGCTTGTTTTCCGCGTTTTTAGAACCGGGACGCGGCGCTGTGATCTAGGGATGGACAAAGGTGGGGATGGAAATGCGTCACGGTCACGGTCGTACATACAGGTCTTGAAACGTCGCGAATTTCCTACAGCGTGGTTTGGCTCGCTTGTTTTCCTCGTTTTTAGTACTGGGGCGCGGCGCTGTGATCTAGGGATGGACAAAGGTGGGGATGGAAATGCGTTACGTATGACGCACAAGCCACGATTTTCGCACCGTTTGACACTGTTGAGTTGCACCGCGCATGCGCTGATTTTCCATGCCTAGATCACAGCGCTACCCTGGTGGTCACAAGGTGAGATAATTTAGCGCCCGTGAAATGAACCATCCCCACCGGCTCCGTTTCAAGACCTGTATGTACGACCGTGGTCACGGTCTTACATACATGAAATGCGTTAACCATCATATCCAAATGGAACATAGAAAAAAAGAAATAAAATATGCGAAATATGTAAAAAAAAATCGGAAAACTCGTTCCCAACAACTATTTACCATTTTCATTCGGGACATAGATTAGATTTCGAATATATAATTATCCACGAAGTGTGCTTACGTTATTTATAAAATATGTATAAAACAAGTCTAGTTAATTTAAGTAAAAAAACATCAAACAAATAATAATAAAGAAAAAAATTGCTTGAAATAAATTGTATGTCAGTTTCCGGTGCGTCTCGCTCTCGCAGCACTGACAACATTCAGGTATTATACAAAAATTAAAAACAAAGAGAAAGCAACAATAAAAAATAAATGTCAAGAAGTGATAGAGAAACTTATTTGAACAACTATTTATTATTTTCATTCGGGACAGATAAAATGTCGAATACAAAAGTGGCTGCGAAAGGACTGCGAAGTATGGCTACGTCATGAAATAAATATGATTGAAAGTAGTTAGGATAATTAAATACAAACAAAAAGTAAATAACAAAAAATGAAACAATAATCCATAATGATAGAGAAAATATTTTCTTTTTAAATAAAATATATCCATCAGTCTTTTCAGATAACCTCACTGATGCTATGCCGATTGTGCTAAGGCATTATATAAAAATAATTTACTATAATTATTACCACTTACCTTGTCATAGACCGCAATAGGCATAGCATTTACTATGAGGGCATGCTTGGTACAAGGAATTACCTCGGTTTTTGTTATTTTCAAATCCTTTAAAAGTATGACACACAAGCCACGATTTTCGCACCGTTTGACACTGTTGAGTTGCATCGCGCATGCGCTGATTTTCCATCCCTAGATCACAGCGCTACCCTGGTGGTCACAAGATGAGATCATTTACCGCCCGTGAAATGAGCCATCCCCACGGTCTTCGTTTCAAGACCTGTATGTAAGACCGTGGACCCAACGAACACGACCACAGACAGAGGCTATTTTGTCCTTGTCGCTCACGTACCCTTCGACAGCAATGCCACGTAGTGGCAAAAAATGTAAAGAAAAGTGAATCGGCCAAGCGTACCTACCATATCGTGGCCGTTTCCAGACCTGTATATAAGATCGTGGTCGCACATGGCACCCAAATACTATGGGCGAATCTTGCGGTGTAAATAGGAATTTACGAACCGTGGACACTAAGCGGACCTACCCTCACCGCCGTCGTTTAAATACCCGTATGTAAGACCATGGCCAAGGACCAGAAAGGAAATGAATACTCTTCGAGAACCACTCCGCAATAACCTTTAATGTAACAAAATCGTGACCTCATGTTTTCGATATTTTGAGTACGTGTAGAATAACCTCGTCGACGGTTTGGGTGGTCAGGAGGGATTTTACGGTGTCGTCTTCAATGACGACGGTAAACAAGAGCTTGACATTTTCGCGCAATCGTTCCTCGAATACCAAATCGCTGTCGTCCACCGTTGTCGGCTGATGACCGCAGCGTCTTATCACCGCGTCCAGAACGTCCTGGATCGGCGCCTCGGGCCATCCGAATACCTATCGTAGCGTGGCGAAAAAAAAACCTGACCAAAAATCCAAAACGGTACCGGAGCTTTCGAGTTTCGCGACGTTGCGTTACCTGAAGAGTTTCATCCTCAATGAGTATCTTGAGAAGATCGGCGATCGCTTTGAGTAGCTGTGAGGACGAGAGGGCGCTCGCCTCGCCGCTTTGTATCTTGTGGGCCGCCAAGGACGCGATGTCGAGTAGTTGGGTCTGCAATTGTCGTTTTTCAGCCTCGGCCATGACGTCCTCGAGGACGTCGCGATGCTTGGCCCTGATGTGTCGCATGAGGCAATCCTGGCGTATGAAAGCCCGTCCGCATTCGGTGCACGACTGGGGTGGCTCGCGTCTGTGAGTATTGAGGTGAGCTTGAAGGGACGATTTCGTAGCGAAAGCTTTCTCGCACTTGTCGCACTTGTGCGCTGCGAAACAACGGGCCAAACTTGAGTTTGGGTTTGTTTGGAACGCGACGGGAATTCCTCGGGATGCTGGGGTACATTTACGTTTGACTCCTGTGTGAATGAGGGTGTGTTTGGTGAGGTCCTCCTTGCGAGTGAAGGACTTGCTGCAGATGTCGCATTGGAAGCCGACTGCGCCCTCGTGGGCGAACTTGATGTGCAGGTTGAGGCGCGCTTTGCGATTGAACGCTTTGCCGCAGGTCTCGCAGGTGAATCCGTTCTCGCCCGTGTGATGAAAGAGGTGCGCCTTCAGCTGGGCAGCCTGGATGAAGGATTTGCCGCAGTGCTGGCATACGTGAGGCCGCTCACCCGTGTGCGTCCTCTGATGACGATTCAGTGTTTCTCGGGCAGCGAACTTTCGCTGACACTGGGCATTCAACAGTCCGGAGATTGCTTATTCGTCAGCGGCATCGCGATAAAAGTGTTCGGTGCCCGAGATTCTTTGAATCCCACTTACTTGAATTATACTCACGGCAATTCATCAAAACCCTCAACGCTAGCTTGCAATTAAATTCAATACGTGTAGTTAGTCGATGAGCTTGTTTGGGTTAGTCGAGGAAAAATGAAGGGGCAGTTTGATACAAGGCTAGACATTTGTCGTGACGGTGTCCCTGTGCTACCCTGTCCTTACAGGCATGTGCGGACTTTCATTCACCCGGTAGCGGTGAACCGGGCAATGGAAAAATCCTTTGGCTATCGTTGGCGTGCTAGCGGAGAGAGCAGTTTGCCTACGCAGGACCCTGACAGTGGTTCCATTTCGAAAAAAGGTGGACATAGGGTCGTAAGTCAAAATTTCGACCTGTTTTTTTTACACAATAGGTCTCAGCTATCTTGATAACTTTTATTCTACGAAAAAAACCTGTGAGATGCGTAGATTTGAGAAACAAAAATAATCAATTGTTTTTTGTATGGAAAAAACATAATTTTTTTCTCAAATTGGATCAACTTGTCGCGTGTTTGTTTGGCACTATGTGGGAGCCCTAGTGATATTATACCACCAAAAAAAACACGCGCGTTCAGTTGCGGCCGCGCGAGAAATTTGACATTACGAAAAAAGTGTCTGCTTGTTTGGCGAAGAGTTCTTATTTCTCCATATCTATTAATGCATTTTCGTGTACTGCAGTACATTCTAATCGACTTTGTGAAGAACAAAGTCATGAAAAATAACGGTTCGATTATTTTTTTCTGCCATATTAAAGATTTTTGCTAAGGTAAAAGGTAAAGTTTTTAGACTTGAGAAGTTTTCAGATGGTGTTGTTTATTGATAACAGGGGCCGAGTACCCAAGATTACTTGATTCGTGCACCAACAATAAATTTGCAGTTGGCTAAGTGATTAGTGGTAAAGGCATTATCTTATCTACTTCTGTAGATCATAACATCAAACTTATGAAAACCGCTCACTAAAAATGAGTCGCTTATTTATATCCCGTTTTGAAAATAAAGGAATAAGATTTACCCGTAATAATTTTAGTTTGCAACGTAATTGTCAGATATTCACCGAAAATTAAATACGTACTGTGCCTTTTACCTTAGCAAAATTCTGTAAAATGGCAGAAAACAATAATTAAAACGTAATTCTTCATTACTTTGATCTTCACAAAGTCGATAAAAATATACTGCGGTACACGAAAATGCATGAATAGGCGTGGATAAATAAGAACTCTTCGCCGAGCAAGCAAAACAATTTTTGTTTGTTTGAAATGTCAAATTTCTCGCCCAGCCGCTGTTATATCAGGTTGATAAAAAAGTTTTGTCGCAAAAATTTTAAAAATGTCTTTTTACGTATTGACGCAATATGACATCGAGCTATGTCGAGAATATTCTAGAATGTTTTCTACTCTTCCCCGTGACCGGATATAAAAGGGCGAGCGCGCGTTCCAGTGGACAGAAATGGCTTCGATCTCGCAGGAGCAACTTCGAGCGATCATTTTTTACGAGTGGCGGCGCGGCACGAACGCAAGCACAACTGCTAAAAATATACAGGATGCGTTCAGCGAGAACGTAGTTTCTCATCGAACAGTCCAGCGTTGGTTCAATCGTTTTAAATCTGGAGACACAAGCCTTGAAGATAAGGAACGTTCGGGACGACCGTCGACCATCGACGATGAAGCATTACTCCGCTGCATGAAAGAAAAACCGGAAGCAAGTACGCACGAGCTAGCAAGAGAACTTGGCTGCACCCAAGCGTCAATAGTCAATCACTTACACAACTTGGGATACAGGAAGGTTCTAGCTCAATGGATACCACCACCGTCTCACCGACGACAATAAGAACTGTCGCGTGACCATCTGCCAGTCTCTCCTGCTTCGCCACCATCGCAACGAGTTTTTAGAAGATCTTGCGACGGGAGATGAAAGCTGGGTCTTGTATGATAACAGAACGCGTTTAGCCTACTGGCTTCCAATCGTAGGAAAACCGCCACAGAAATCTGATCGTCACTGACAAAAGCTTTTGTTGTGCTGTTTCTGGGACGCAAAGGGAATGCTGTTTCACAATTTTCTCCCTGTAGGTAAGACGATCTCCTCTACACGATACATCGAGAATCTCCAGGAATTGGCAAAAGCTATAAGAAAAAAACGGCCAAGACGCGCGACTGTGCACCTTCTCCACGACAACGCGCGACCCCATGTCGCAAAGGAAACCCACAAAACAATCACTGAGCTTCACTGGAATACCGTTCCTCATTCACCATACTCTCCCGACATCGCGCCATCTGACTACCACTTGTTCGGACATTTGAAGACGTAAGGTAAAGGTACCAATGCTCGGACGGTTAAGAGCATCCTTAGATTACAGGGTTTTTTTATTCATTTATGGACTGTTTAACACAAAAATGACTGGAACTAACGTGAAGCTCGTAATTTCTAGTTTTTAAAACACATACAATAACTACCGGAAAGTTTAATGTTTTTATTTGTATACATTTAAATGTTCAATAGTACCAAATGTACCAATTTTCGGACACCTGTTAGTGTTACGTACCTATGTTCGGACACTATCATGTCCCAATTATGGGACACGTCCCTATAACCACATAACCACAAACTTTGTTTGCGTCGCGACTAGTTACGTTACCTATTATATTATCCAAATATAGGACAGATGGACTTACCAATTGATTTTATCTTTGTCTTTACTTCTTTTATCAAAATCACAAACTAAGCTTAATAAATCATTTATCGGGAGGTACACAGCGAAACGAACTGTCAACGCTTTGCGTCCGGCGATTCGGTCTCTGCAGCTACGTTCTCTCGTACCAGCAATCGGACATGAGATTCGACCGTGGTACATGCGTGGGATAGATGTCCCAATGAATGAGACGGTGAATTTATTATATAAAACCTTATACAAACCAAAACGTAACGACGGTGTCGAAAAGTCGGTTCGATTCGCTTTCGATTCATCATAAGTCTAGTCCAGAAGTCGATAAAAAATAGACCTCTATTACTATCACAAATTATCGTAACTCCTTAGCTCTTCGGTTTAGAAAAGTGCATTCATGACATGACTAACGCGGACTCGTTAACATAACTCGTCAATTTTACGACTAAAATTCATTATTAGCGTACAATTTTCCCATAATGAATTAACAATTGAAGGCTGAATAGAATGCAAGCGTCACTTTTCGTTACCTATCAATTAGATAGCTGATATAGTGAAATATTCGAACTACTGTCCGAACAGTGGGACCCGTCCGAGCATTGGTACCGTTACCTTATTTGAGAAACAAAACTTTCAAAAACGTCGACGATCTCAGAAGGGATATTTCAAATTTCTTTGAGTTCTAGCCGCCGCAGTTTTGGGCAAAGGGAATAAATGAGTTGCCAAGTAGATGGTCGGGTGTCATAGAAACCGATGGCGAATATATTGTTGATTAGAAATGTTTTCTATAAGATATATAAATAAATTATATTGAAATTATTGCGACAAAACTTTTTTATCAACCTGATATTCCCCCCCCCCCCCCCCCCCCATAATATGACTAGGGCTACCAAATAGTATGAACAAAACTCGCGACGAGGTGATTCAATTTGAGAAAAAAAATGAGTATATGTTTTTTCACACGAAAAATAATTATTTTTTTTTCCTCAAAAACTACGCATCCTACAGATTTTATTCGTGAAATAACAGTTGGCAGGTGAGTTGAGACCTATTCGGTAAAAAAAAATCACATCGGAACTCAGACTTTCGACCCTATTTCCACCTTTTTCCGAAATGGAACCCCCGTGCGCCCTGGCAATGTGACGTCAGACATTAATCGCCGGCTCCCCACACGAATGTGCCTACGCCAGCCCGCCTTGTCATACGCAACGGACTACTATCTACCCCGTAGCGGTGAACCGTCAAAAACAGCCGATAATACCCGAAGTCACAAGTGTCGGGTACAAGCGAAGAAATCGCGAGAGCCCGCAAATGCGAAGAATCATTAAAAAAACCACCAGAGTACACACATGGATACTTTGGATCCGTTTCTCTCAAAACTCACGTGTTTGCACTGAAAGGGTTTTTCGCCGGTGTGAACCCGCCGATGTTTCTTCACCGCGAGCGCGGATAGGAAAGTCTTGGGGCAAAGATCGCACTTGACCGGTCGCTCGCCGCTGTGCACGCGACTGTGTATAAGCAGCTGTTGCGGCGTGCTGAACTTCTTGTCGCACTGGTCGCAAGACTTTTGCTGCCTTTGGGGAACACCAGCGTGGGTTCTCAGGTGCTCGCGTAGATTGTCCTTGCGCGTGAACGACTTGTTGCAGACCTGATTTTCCGCAGTTCGAACGTCAAGAATACGTGCTCGTACGTTGGAACGAGTCGCGGGAGAGGGTAACGCATACTTACTTGGCATTGGTAATAATTGCGCAGCGTCCCATGGCAACCGGACTGCAATTTGTGACGATTCAGGTGGTAACGACGCGTGAAATATCGGTCGCAAGGTTCGCACCTGCAAACGAAATTAATCAACTTCTTTCTTGTGTTTGATGAAACTAAAGTTATTGCTTGATAACAAAAAAGAAGAATCGTTAAGACTAAGGGACTCGCTTGTAAATCTTGGCATTGGAATGGCTCGTGTATCGATGCTTGTCGAGGGACTTTTTGTCGCGAAAGCTCGTGCCGCACTCGGTGCACGAGCACGACTCGATCTCCCAGTGCACGACGATCGTGTGTCTCTCCAGGTGGGAACGTTTTCTGAACGAGAGCTCGCAATTTGCGCACTTGTACTCGCCACCGGCGTGAGCAATCTTGAGATCCTCGCCGCAGCAGTGGCACTCGTTCTCGCCTACCGGTTGTATCGTACCGGCGGCTGTCGTTTCTGTGTCGCGATCCCCCGGATTCTGATTACCTGCGAATTCGTCCTCAATTATCGCCAAATTTATCGCACAGTGGCCGAAACGACACGTGGGAACGAATAAGAAATCATTAAAAATGCTAAAATTCAGGAATTAACGAGACGCAGATATCAAACGAACCGGTGTCCGAGTCGTCGAATTCTTCGGAACTTTCCGAGTCGTAATCGTGGAAGGTCTTTAGCTCGAGTATGTCCGCGCTGTCGTCTTCCTCCCTGCAGACGTTCAGGTGATCGCTCAGTAGCTGTGATTCGGAAAAACGTCGCGGAGTTAGGTCAAGAGTAATAATAATTATAATCATTTTAGTGAATAATTTAAAAAAAAACAAAAAATATTTTTTTTAAAGTGAAATAATTGGGACAATAATGATTCTAGTACTGTTGTCGATGATAATAACAACAATAGCAACAATAATTAAAGTCGCCAATCGAACAATAATAATCATAATTCTTAATTAATAATTATTACTGTACAATCAAAACAATGTACAGGAAATTAAATCTTTGTCAACTATTTATTGCTTGAATCTTATTAAACAATAAGTAGAGGCACAAATCGAACAACAATAAGTATTATTCTATATTCATTATCATCATATTGATATTGCTATAGTATGGAAGTAATGCAAATTATCATAATGCTGATAACTATAATTGGCCATTATAACTGGAATTATTTTCATATGTCTGTAATATCAATATAATAATAATGAATATATAATAATTATTATTGCGCCGTTTATGCCCCTACTTGGTACTACCCCTATTATTGTTACTGTTATTATTATTATTTTATTATATATTATTATATTAATATTATTATTTTATTATATACGTAAAAGTAGTCTTTATTTCCAGGGTATAATTGTCTTTGTATCCCTCATCACCTTTCTTCCCTACACTCCTGCACCTCATCCTTGCCCATAATTCCTTCCTTTCCCCATAGAGCTTCTTTACTTCCCAATATTTTTCCATTCTCTTTCACACTCCTATACTCTTTGCAGTATGTCGATATGTCAATTTTTCATTCTAACTGACCAACTTTGTGCTCTATTCCTCCAATATTCTTGCTTCTTACTCCTGAGCCGTGTTTCATTATCATCATATAATATATATAAAATAATAATAATACCGCTACTTCCATGTAGTAATATTTTTAGGCAGCAATTATTGCTATTCGTTTTTATTGCTCCGGGCTAAACACTCGCTCAGTTTGCACTTGGAAACATTCACCGACCATGCCAGACCTTCCTCGAGAAATAAATCACGTACTAGTCATATATACACGACAAGCACCGATCCGTGTGTGTAGCATCCCCGGAACACTAGAGCTACGTCAAACTTGTATTTATTCTTCTCCGAAACTACGAGACTGCGATTCGGAAACTACAACCTCCCGATGTTCGTGTTATTATGATTATTACTATTATAAGAAAAATGACAATAGTATCAAAAAACTAATTCGAAAACTCGAAATAATTGCACGCGTCAACTTACGCTTTCATTTTGAAAAATTCGCTGACAGGTTACGCACTGATAATTGGTGGTCACCAAAATCCTGTCGGTCGTATTTTCTGTAGAGACGAGAGAAAAAAAAAGCAATTAGACAATTCTGTTCGAGTAAGCTTGCTGAATAGTAACGTCAGACGTTCTCGAAGTATTTTCTTTTGTTCCTTCATTTTCACGATGTATTCGGGATGTGCAAAATCGGGACACCCTGTATACAGTTCGTAAACATTAAACGATGAAGAAACCTACTTTTTGGCATTCGTTACAGAAGAGTCGAATATTTGTCGGAAAATTGCGAGTAGTTACCTATGGTACTGGTCATTTTTCGTGCCTACTGGAATAACGGCCGTGGTAAAGGGGTTATTGCGTTATAACCTCTTTTCATCCGAAAAACGTGACACGTTCGCGATTCGCGTGCTAAAAAAAACGTCCTCGATATCGACGATCGAGCCAAAGATTTCGGATGATCGAGCTACTGGGAAACGAAGGATCCCGGATTAGGCTGAGATTTCCGTAATCGCAAAATAACCGTTACGCGCGACGTATCGTGAACGGAAATGGCCAAATCTTCGGAATGTTAATTATTTATTTTTCATGCATGACTTTATCCGCGATATTGTCGCTACATTGTCGCGTCGCGAATCGTATAACAAGTCACGTCGCGATTATTCGAAGGACGAATATCGATGTGTGACAAGGCGACAGGTTCGTGCTCCGTGTCACTCGTAGGACGGCCATAATTTGACGGCTTGCCTCGAGGTCCTCGCGTTCGCAAAATCGAACTCGGAAGGCGGACCGGAAAGTTCCAGGGCTCGCCGCCAGGCGGACGCGCTGCGAATATTTGTCCAATTGGGCGAATGAAAGCGTTCATAAAGCGCACCGGAAGACAATTTTCGCGCGGCATCGATACCGACCGGAAGTCGTACGATATTATTAATAATAGTCATTCGTGATTATTAATAACTTGTTATTTTTTCGAATGACAATAACTCTTCATCTGTAGCTTATTATTACGAATACCTTATTAAGGGGAGGGGAGGGGCTTGCACTTTTGAAAAATCGTTTTGTCTTTTCTTTTAGTTAAACATTTCAAGAATCCCAAAATTTCGAGTCAATCGGAGCAAAACTCTCGAAGTTATTGACTATTCCCGCTCCTCTAACACTGTAGCTCCGACTTCTCCGAACTTCAAACGCGTTTTTCTCGAAACGACTTTTTCAAAGTCCGTGTTCACTGCCATTTGAAAACTACATGGCCGATTTATTTTAAACTTGGTACACACTTTCTACATATAAAATACCCCCCCCCCCCCCCCAATGGTTAGTTAACAAATTTTTTTACATTGAGGTTTTCCACCCACAAAATGGCGGAATTTTTCGTGAAAAATAGCAATCACTTTACACGACCACCAAAAATTTAGAAATGAAAAAAAAAAAAATTATCAAAGACCGTTGGGGAGAGGATTTGATGATACTTTGACTTAATTTTAACGGTACTTGATTCCAGATAATTTCTAGCCGAGATACAGTGAACACCGCAAATCGTGTTTTTCCAAAGGCGTTCTTGGAAAAGCCTCGTCACCGACTTGTTTGTAAAGATTTTCGCGAACAAATTTTACAGAATATTCTTGAAATGACACTCAACAATGTACAAAAGGTTTCAACAAATTTACTCTATCCATATATTAGGTGTACAAATAAGTTTTAGGACAGTTTTAAAAAAATTCAAGATTTATTAAAAAAGAAGTAAAACACAGTTATTCATCGAAGTAATCTCCATCGCACTGAATGACCTTCAGCCATCTCTCAGGTAACTCGCGGATGCCTTTCGCAAAGAAACTTTCGTCTTGCGAGGTGAGAAATTTAGCGACCCACTTTTCCACTTCTTCAAATGTTCTGAATCGCACGTCAGACAAATCGTTCTGCATTTTCCGGAATAAATGATAATCGGATGGGGCTAAGTCTGGTGAATACGCCGGGTGTGGTACAGTTTCCCATCCAAGCGCTAGTAACGTATCCTTGACCGGTTTACCCACATGAGGCCGCGCGTTGTTATGGAGCAGTTTTACTGGACGTTTTCCTTTACCAGAAAATGGACGTTTCTTCTCAATTTCTTGATTCACTTGCATCAATTAATGACAATAGCGATCGGTAGTAACTGTTTGACCAGGTTTGAGAAGTTCATAATACAGTACGCTTTTCATATCTCACCATATGCACAGCATGACTTTGTTACAATGAACATTGCGCTTTGGCGTGGATGTTGTCGGCTCGCCGGGGTCAACCCAATGATATTTGCGTTTCGGATTATCAAAATAAATCCACTTTTCATCGCCGGTCACAATTTTCCACAAGAAAGACTTTCTATGTTGCTTGTTGCAAAGACTCACACAAATGTTAAGACGGCTGTTTTTATTTTCTTGAGTCAGAAAGTGTGGTACCCACTTTGTTCCTTTTCGAATCTTACCCATTGCTTTTAAACGATAAGAAACAGTTTGTTGAGTTACTCCAAGCTGTTCCGAAAGTTGTTTCTCCGTCTGACAAGAGTTTTCATCCAGCAACGCTTGCAGTTCCTGATCGTCCACCTTTACAGGAGGCCCCGTGCGTTCACGGTCACTAACGTCGAAATCACCTTCTTTGAATCGCTTATACCAATACTCACATGTACTTTTAGATACAATGTTGTCTCCAAGAACAGAACATATCGATTCACACGCTTTCCTAACACTTTTTCCTTGATGGAATTCATAGCGAATGCAGTGTCTAATAAATAGCTTATCGGTCTGCATGTTTAATTTACAGAATTTATAGGTTATGTTTATGACTCCTTTACGTTTCAATACTACATATCAAGCGCCATCTATGATAAGTGAGCGGGACCTTTGAATTAATTTAGAATAGCTGTTATGATACAAAATCGAAATGTCCTAAAACTTATTTGTACACCTAATAGATGAAAAAAAATCGCAGTCTTTTCTTTTTCACGCCGAAACCCCTACCCTCCCCTTAATAATGATCGATTTGTATCGATGATGATAATAATAATAACAAAAAGATAAAAAAGAGTACAAAGCCGATTATCTTTAACTTTTGTTTTTAATTGTAAAAATCCGTTGTACAGCCGATCCGGAAGTGCCAGCGATGCGGTCCCGTATCGCGATGTATAAATGTTTGTCGTTCTTTCCCTTTCATGTTGTCAATTTTTGCGTATTGAAAAATAGGCAGGTAGAGAGAGAGAGAGGCGGAGTTTAATCCTCGTCGGCGGTGCCTGGTTCCGCTTTTGGGTCATCCTCACCCTCGCCGCCGCTGAAGTCGCCCATTCCCTCGACCTCTTCCTCGTCGTCGTCGCCGGCGACCTCCGCGTTCTCCATCTCGGCGCGTTCCATTTGTCGCGCGAGTTCAGCCTCGTCGGTCGCCGTTACGACCTTGGGCTATTTTTTCCATCGAATATTATATATAAAATTGAAAAATATCGATTATATAATTTTTTTTCTTCTAATTATCCTTAGTAGGCTTACGTAAATTACGTAACACAAATCCAATTGAAAATTGGAGAATTTGTGTACGCGTCCTTACATAATATTTTCACCGTTGTTATTAATGAACTTGTGAATTATTATTATTGTTTTTAGTAAAATAATCATTAATGTTATTATTATCACGGTATACTGTCATTATTGATCATTGTGAAAAAATTATTATCGTTTTTCATCGTAAAAATATTATCATCGACGTTATCATTATTTATTTGTTTTTATTATTACGAAATGCTAGCATAACCATCATAGGTGAAAACAATCATCAATGATATTAATTATAGCTATTATTATGATGCGTATCTATCGGTATTATTATTGTCATTGACCGCGCACTCACCGCCATTTGAACGTTGAAAACTCCGCCGAGCGAGGTGATCTTCGATTCGACGACCTCAATCGCGTTATTGAGGGCCTTAAGGCCGTCTTGTTTCTCGGGAGTCGACGTGGTCATGACTGCCGGAGGAAACAAACAAGCCTCGACGTAAAATATCGCTTGAATCGACGTCAAGCTCGAAACGAATGTCGAATGTAAAATTAAATAATCCACTCACCGTAAAGAGGCGGAGCGATGAGATTAATTTTAATGGGAATTTCTTCGGTCGAGAGGGCCAGGCCGGCTTTTAGGGCCGTTTTCACCGCGTCTATCCCTTCGTAACCGTAACACGCGACTTCGACGTCGGCCCTTATTTTCACCGCTTGAGACGTGAGCTTGCGTTTTATGTTGTTCAGGAGAACGTCCTTCGTCAGGTCATCCAGATCGCACTCCGCCAATATCGAGGGATCCCTCGAATAATAATACTCGTAAGCATACTTGACGATCATTTGCGAGAGCATCAATGAGGAACTGGGCAAATGGAAACCCTTCCGGGTGGGCCAAATAAATGGAGAATGCGGGCATTTGGGGAGACTGGTGCAGAATAGAAACCTCGAATTACCGTATAGAATGTGAATACCGTATAAACAACGTAAGGATGCAAAAATATTCGGAACAGAAGAGAATAAAAGAAGATAACGAATGGACCAGAATGGGCCAGAATGAGGTGCGGCAACGTGGGGGGATAAAGAGTTTAAAAAAGTGTCGTGCAGGGTGTGCGGGAAGGTACTATCACAATTACCCATAATCGTACTCGTTTATAATAATAATTATTATCATGTGCATTTAATTATTTCAATGTTAGGAACAATGGGGATGATAACCCATGAATCTCAAATTCTGTAATAAAAATAACAATAACAATAATATTGAATGAATGAACTTGTGAGGCTAGGTGAACCGCTATTATTATCATTGATATTTTTGTTATTTTATTACCGTTATTATCAGTAGTTCAATATTATTATTATTACGGAATATCAGTACTATGGGTACCGATATTCTATAACAATAATAATGATAATAATAATGTTAGTGGGGTTTCATGGTGACCCTCGTTGTCCGGCATACTTTCGCGCGGACTTACGATGGTCGCGTGATCGCGTTCTATTGGGACAACGCCTAAAGACCACAATGCCACGTTAATTTAGTTCTGAAATATTACTGCTCTCAAATATCTCCATTCCACAATCTTTCGTATCCGAAACTTTTCTATTCTTAAACATCGGTATTCTTCTAAATCTCACGTGACATCCAAAACATCTGTATTCCGGCAATTTCATCTCACAATATCTCGCTTCCGGAACATCTCGATTCCAAGAGCCTTTGTTTTTTACATGGCCAATATAGTAAATGCAATATTACGAATGGAATAGAGATGTTTCGGCAGAGAAATGTTTTAGACGCGATATTTTGGAATAGAGATGTTTCCGATTAAACCTGCTCTAGAATCGAGATATTTAAGGAGAGAGAACAGAGAAATAAAGAATAGAGTTGTTGTCCTACCCTAGATTAAGGGGCCAGTCCACTTTGGAAATTTCAAAAAATCGGCAGCAAGCGAGACTTGGAGAAATCGACGATGATGAGCAATCAGAAGGGATTTTGTACGGTGCAGGAATTGCCGATTGAGTTTAGGTAAGAGTTTTTCATAGTATAAACTTCAAACGCGTTTTTCTCGAACCAACGTTTTCAAAATCTAGCTCCATCGTATCTCTAAAACTGATAAACCGATTCTCTTGAAATTTGAACTAGATATTCTAAAAAATGATTCGCAACAAGATGACCCTCGATGGTTTGAAATGTTTGATTTTTACTCTTTTTTTTGGCGAAAAACCGCGAAAAAAACCTTTTTTTGTTTTCCATCTGCCTTTTTTTTATTTTGTAGCCGGTGTCACACTGAATCTAATGGACTTTGATTTTTTTGTTTCAGACAAGCCGTTGCCGAGTTGTGATGGAGCTACCTAGTCCACCTATTTTCGAGGCGTTCGTTAAACTATAGTTTTTGTACTTAAAAATGAATAAAATATTGTTTTTGTGTATTTCAAGACTTTATTTATCAAGCCCAACAACGTTTATATTCACATCTTTCATAAAATCCTCAACAAAAGAAATCGCGAAAATAGCCTTTTGTTCGTGGCTCCAAAGTAGACTGGCCCCTTAAGATTGAGCCTAACCCCCATTGGTAAGTGAACGTTTCCCAGTGCAAACTGACCAAATGTGTTGCCTTGAGTGATAAAAGCTATGATTATAATGTTGAAAGCATGAATTTGTGAAGTTTGCTAAGTGACACACTATTATTGTTATTACCCTCTTACCATTATTATTATTATTGTGTATAACACAATAATAATAATAATGGTAATAAAATAAAATAATAATAAAATAAATAAAAAAATAAATAAAATAAATAAAAAAATAAATAAATAAAATAAAATAATAAATAATAAAATAATAAAAATAATAATAACACAATAATAACATTATTGTGTTATTATTACCTTAGTATCATTATCATTCTTACTCTATTGCACTAATTATTATTATTGTTGTTGTTACCCTGTCATCATAATTATTTTTCTTACCCGATTATCATTATTATAATTATTGTCGTTATTTACCCTGTTATTATTATTGTTCGTATCTACTCTTATCACAGTATTGATTATTGTTACCCTATGAGCATCGTTTTTGTTTATCATATGATGATGATGATTATTATTATTGTTGTTGTCCTATTAATATTATTATTAGTGTCTACCCCATTTATTATTATCAATCGATTATCATTATTAACGTTGTAACGAGGGATTACTACTGATGATTGTTATTACGTTAAGCTATTCATTATTATTGGGAGTACAACTTTGCAGTGACCGTTTTTTTTCAAAAGTTTAAGGCTTTATTATAAAAAAGTGGCTACATATTTTTTAATCAAAGTACTGCCCGTCGCTATCTACGACCTCGGCCCATCTTTCAGGTAGCATTCGAATCCCGCGTCGATAAAAGTCTTGGTCCTTGGAGGCAATCCAGGAATCGACCCAATTTTTGACTTCTTCGGAAGTACCGAAGTGCTGGTCAGCCAAATCGTGTGCCATTGACCGGAACAAGTGATAGTCGGAAGGGGCAATGTCTGGAGAGTACGGCGGGTGGGATAAAACCTCCCATTTCAGCGTTTCCAAGTACTTTTTCACGACATTTGCAACATGGGGTCGGGCATTGTCATGCTGCAGTATCACCTTGTCATGTCTTTCGTTGAATTGTGGCCGTTTCTCTTTGAGTGCCTTACTCAAGCGCATCAACTGACGTCGGTAGAGTTCCCCTGTGATGGTTTCGGATGGTTTGAGCAGCTCATAGTACACAACGCCCAGCTGGTCCCACCAGATACACAGCATCACTTTGGATCCGTGAATATTCGGTTTGGGCGTCGATGACGGAATATGACCAGGCAGTCCCCATGATTTTCGGCGTTTAGGATTATCGTAGTAAACCCACTTTTCATCTCCAGTCACAATCCGGTGTAAAAATCCCTTCCTTTGTTGTCTTTGGAGCAGTTCCCGCAAATGCTGAGAATTCGGCTCGTAGGTTGCCATGTTTGAGTGCCAATAACTTTATAATGCATACACGTATCCGTTAGCTTTTTTAAATTGTTTACATTGGCAGAGCCTCTAGTTTAAAATGCCACTTTTTTTATTGAGCTAGGGCCACTACTTCGGCCGCGGTGGCTCTCTAAGTAAAACGGTCACTGCAAAGTTGTACTCCTAATATTATCGTGATCGTTAGTAAGGTATTGACGATAATGGAAAAATGATTTTGGAGGATTAGGGTTTATAAGGGTTTCTTACAATACTGATTGTTTGAAGAAGTCGTAAGCGGAAGCTTTGGGCTTTTTGTACTTCTCCTCGAAGTGCCAGGCGGTCTTCTGATACAACTCCTCGAGCTGATTGTCGTTGTAGTGCAACAATTCTGCTACGTGTCTAAGTATCGAGTTGACGGCTTTGGCCTTGGCGTAACGCTCGGTACACTTTTCTATGTCCTCGGCGGAGACGCGCCGTTTGCTCAGATCAATGTAACCTGCGGATGGTAATATTTTTTATTTTTCTTCCGAGAAAATGGAAAAAGCTGCGACCTTGAGATGCGGCGAAGGTCGATCGGCGTGTAGAAGTGGGTGTTTTACCTTTTTCCTTGTCCACTCGGATGACGACGACAGGCTCGGTCTTTCCTACCCTAATGAGTTTGTTGATGGAGCGGATACGTCTCCTGGACAACTCGGAGAGCAATATCATGCCCTCTATGTTGTCGTACTCGAGGAGATGCACGTACGCTCCCATCTCCGCTATGCTGCGCACGTTTACCATCACCACGTCCTCGACTTCCGGATATTTCTCCTTGTAAAATCGACACGAGAGTACCATTTTTGCTGAGGAGCGGAACAAAAAGTGAGGTTAGCCGGTGAGGTTAGCCGCGGCGCGGCGGGTACTTGGGTGGCTTTTAGGCCGTTTCGGGAAAACGTACCTTGGTGAGGGGTCGAATGTGAATGCGGTTTCTAGGGTTATTTACACTGATTGGAATGAGTCGTGAGGAGAGACCGCGGTACGCGAATGTGTCAACAATCCATGTGGAGAAACTTGCCCCGCGTATCCGTACTCCGGCTGACGAAAGACCCGCGCCGGTTCTCAACTCCGCCCCGTTTCCGGCGATCCCGCACTACGTTGGGGGAGTAGAATGGAGCTCCGAAGCGTTTGGGAGAAAAATGAGAGTTCCGCGGGAGCGGCGCTAGTGTCAGTCGCGACCGATGTGTTGGGGAGGAACCTTTGGGTGAGGAAAACATTTGCTCGTTTGTTTATTTTTTTTTCTTCAAAACGAAATATTTCTTTACCACTTTTGAAACTTAGGCTGTATTTTTATTACTCTTGACTGTTGCATGGTGTTTTTTTTTTATTAATCTTTAAAAATAGCGGAGGTATGGCACGCTTTTCCAACAGCATTTTCAAAACTGGCGTAAGGCTAGAAAACAAAAAAATCTAATCGACCGATTCCGATGAAATTTGTTATAAATCTTTCTAACCTTATTGTCTAAAATGTGACCCTAAAAGTTTTTGAAAAATAAAAGAAAGTATTATTTTATTGTAAAAATTATTTAAATATATTTCTTTTTAATGTACCACGTCTTTAAAACGGACTAAAAAGTATAAAATAATTTGTCCTAGCCCCATACAGATTTATAACTCCATACAAATTCCTAACTTCATAGAGGTTGTGCTGAAAATTTGTGATTGTCAATTTTTATTAGCTATGAAAATACTTGTAAGATTTAAGGAGGTACGGTGATTAGAGCGAGTCCAAGATAAAAGCCCGATTTTTTTTAATAACATTGTCGAGAGCTTCGTCCATGCGTATGCGGAGTTTCCGCGAGATTTACCGTACAGTTTCCGAGTTATTAATTGTTAAAGTTGGTCAATTATTTACACGTAGACGACTAAATGTGCCTGTCCTCTCATATATCGATTTTTTTGTGCTACTTGGAGCCAAGACACGCGTAAAAAAAACTGACGGTTGCGTTCGTTGTGATCAATAAGGCAACTTGAATTGGAAAGCTCACCGCAGAAATAAGCAATAAATTTAGAAATAAAGTCGCGAAAAACCGAAGTATTCGGCGAGAGAGACGCCTCGTGACGTAACCGCAGCCATCTTGCTCGAAGTGTGGCAACGCCGGATGCCCGCGCAAACTTGATTCTTCTATCGGATATTTTCAACGCGAATTAAAAATATGGTTGTGTGAAGCCGTACGTTTTTTAATCGATTATAAAAGGCCTTTCGTCGATATTTACTCAAAGTTCTTTTATGTATAGCTAAGGCATCTCAATCTTTCTGGCGACATGCATACAACGCATTTATATGTAAAGTCAGCATGGAAAAACCGTCATATAAAATAAACGTTCGTTTTTATATCTGCAAATATTGTGAAAATTAGGAAAGGGAAAAATAACATAACAATCGATGAAATATGTTTTGACTTCGGACAGATTGGATATTGAGGTTAACGTCAACGCGACGTTTTTCATTTGCATTCGCAATATCATCTTTTCACTCTCTAATTCTTGTCCGACAGAATCTACCTTTGTCTCTAAACTGGACTTCAGGTACAATCCTGTTACTCTCTTGATAAACTTCTACAGTACTTATTTTCATTCTCCATGTTTACCGGCTACCAAAAATAATAAGCCGAGCGCGTGGGACCGATGACAGCTATCGAAAATGCAACGATGCTAAACGTCAAAGATATGGCGTACTACTGAAGTCGAGTAGTAGATTATTACATTTGTTTTCATATTATAAAAATAATAAGTAGCTTGAAATTCAATACTTAAAAAATATTTCTCGAAATATAGGCCACACGCATATGCCTAAAACGTAGCGGTATTATGGCGAAAAAAAGACTCTTAGTTTACTAGCGTGGTCATCACCGTACCTCCTTAACGGAGACTTTGTCCTTGGAGTGCCATATTTCAGGTGTTTACATTTTATTTTTTTTTAAAGGAAACGCGTAAAGCTTTTTGAGTGCGGTTTTTTTTCTTGCTTTTATTCATGATATACAGAACGTTAAATTTTTTTTTTTAAACCAAAATGGCGGCTGTTGCAGCTCCGCGAAAACAGGTCCTCAAATCGCGGGAGGTAAACGGCTGACATTTTGGTTTAAAAAAAAAAAATTTCAAAAAAAAAAACTCTTTGTTGATCTGAAACACAAATTAGAAACATATTATCAATCTGTGACCCTTTGGTCATGGAATGGCGGATGGGTTTTTCGTTTAGTACAAATTTCGGAAAATGGCGGCAATTTAAAAAAAATCGAATTTTCGCTTTTATTTTTGCATAAAAAGATAAATAATAAATGCAAAAATGTATCTAACGAAAAAACGATCCGTCATTCCCTGAAGACATATTTTCTGAGTATTCCAAATTTCAGGTCGATATGTTAATTACAGCGGTCAGGAGAATGTCAGCCATTTTTAAAAACGTGTTTTCGAGAAAGATTTGCAGTGCAATAAAATTGTTAGTGACTTAGGTGAACTATTCGTGCATCAATTATCTATTGCATGCGCCCTACGTTTTTCGTTCTAAATCTTTAAAGTATTTTCATAGCTATTAAAAATTGACAACAACAAATTTTCAGGATAATCTGTATGGGGTTATAAATGTGTATGGAGCTAGAAAAAATTATTTTATACTTTTTAGTCCGTGTTAAAAACGCGGTATATTGAAAAAAAATTTATTTAAATGATTTTATTTTTTCTCTTTCACTAAACTATATTTTATTTCTCTATTTAATTGTTTTCACAATTTCTCTCTCTCTCTCTCTTACACACTTAATTCTTCAATCTGAAAGCTGTTGCAAACTGTTAAATATTGTATATATTATTTCAATATGTAAACTATCTATTTCCATATGATATTTTTCTATTATTATATAAATATATTCATATTTATCTTTTCGGTCTCTGGCTCGTTCGGGAGTTAGTTTAAAAGTGATTGCAAAATTTGTATCGAACAGGCAAACAAACATACAGACAAGAAAGCGAGTAAATAAAAATGTGGTGTTAAAATGTAGCCATTTTCCGGAAAATTCTATCTTTTTGTTTCAAAGCGTACGATTTTATCGATACTCACCATTTCTCACTTTTTCCTGGCTCATATTCTGCGTATGAATATTAATGAAAGTGGCGGTCTGCCCGCTTAGTGTTCAAAGTTCGTAAATTCCGATTCACGCCGCAACGTTCGCTCATTATCTCGGGGTGTCATGCGAAACAGACGGAACATAGCAATTTCGTTTCTTTTTCCCGAACGTGACGCATGCGCCGTGGACTCTAACCATGTATTAGGCTGGGAATACACGTCCGATTTTTTCTTTCCGACAGTCGGATCCGACTATCGGAAGGCGCTCGTGCCATACATTTGCTTGAGCATGCAATACACATCCGATCCGATAGTCGGATCCAAGTTCCGATAGTCGGATCGGATGTGTATTGCATGCTCAAGCAAATGTATGGCACGAGCGCCTTCCGATAGTCGGATCCGACTGTCGGATCGGATTGTCGGAAAGAAAAAATCGGACGTGTATTCCCAGCCTTAATCGTAATTTTGTATATACTTGCTACGAAAGAAAACGATAAAAAAGTTTATTGAAAACAGAGGCAGGTACTTTTCCAATATCGGTAATCGCATTCGCCTCTAAACGATAAAAAAAATCAAAATCCAAAACCGACCTTGATAAATACAAACGACATTTATGATCTAAACTAAAGAAAATAGTTTGGCCAAAATAGATCAGTTCCGAACTCGAAAACGTTATATTATGCGTTGGATCCCCACTCGGCGAATTTTTTCTCTATTAATCTCGTGATTTAAATGTAAAATAAATAATTTTTGTTTTTTTGATATGTTTTATCCACATAATTTCGATCCTCATAACGAGATATTGCAGCGAAATTATTTTTTTTTCAAATTGTCGCAAGATTCATTAGTTATGGTAAGTGATAATTATACGAATTAATTTTGGTTCAAATTAAATATTCGTTTTCATTTAGGTATTCTCGGTATCTCAAGCTTGCATCATTCAGGTAAGTTTCTTTCGCTCGCGCCGCCATCTCTGAATTCATCGATACCGTAAGGAACGATTATTGATTGCAAATACTTTTTTCCTTTCAATAATTACCTTTTTAGCTGTTCTCCGTTTTGCACGATGGCGTCAATAATTTTGAGTATTTAACCGTTATACGGTGAGGGAGAGAACGACAAGGGCATTCCTCGCTTGGAATGATTAAAACTTTTTATTGATTCGTCATTTTTTGTCAATTTGTTGTTCCCTCAATGATTGTCTCAACAATTCACCGAGGAACTTGGCTCGATTTTTCAGGCGTCTTTCACGGGAGCTTCTTTTCCGTAGCGCCAGTAGTTTCCTTTGGTCTATCGGATTAGAAGCTTGCAGTACGCGTTCCGGCGTGCGATCCTCCTTCGACCTCTTTTCCCTCTTCAACAATCGTTGTCTCATTTTCCTACATGGCTCGCATCTTTTCAGCTTCGAGAGCATTGCGCACTCGGTCGGACGCCATTGGTCGACGCAGTCTTTGAACGCGGCATCGGCGGACTCGTAATAAATATTCACAGCGCCCAGGCCGCTGCATACGTTCGTATTTTTAAATGTTTCCAGAATGTTCGGCAGCAGGGCGGTGTCTTTCAAGACTCGAGGAAGCTCCCATCCCTCTGGATATACAGCACGCCCGTAAACGCCGTAGCGAAGTGCTCTATCGGCGTCAATTGTGACGCTCTTTTCCATCACCGGTACTTGCGCTTCGTTGTCTTGCCTCATTACCGAGCGCGAAAATATTATCCTCTGTCCTTTTTCGCTGAACGACTCCTCGCAACGCCATGATTTTGGTAGAGCGATGGAACACTCCGATCGCGGGTCGTAGATCGTGGTGAAAATGTCGAAATTTTTCTCAGCCGCTGTAGAAAGTGACTTTACCGATGAACGATCGCGAATGCTCGGCGCAGTACTATCGACCTTTCTCGGTGGAAGTACATTGTGCTTGGCAAACTTGTTTGACAACGTAGTCTCTCCGTGGATCAATTCTGGCGGCGAAACGAATACACATTGGATCAACTTGGGTGGAGAAATGATATTTGTACCAATGACCGAGTCTTGCATCAGAATATTGTCAGGCACAATGTACTGTTGCGCTTCGTCGAGAATCGATCCACTTGTATCAATACCGTCCATCGACGAAAGATTCCCAACCTTGACATCTGTACCCAGAGATAGAGACGTTATTGCGGTCACTGGTGTTTAATACGTCAAGCTTAATTTGATTTTTTTTCTCTTTAATGTTCTCAGATCTCACTCACGATCATCTCAAAATTAGTCTGCTTACATATTTATAGTTTCTAGTGGTTTATTCATTATTTGGCATCTAGACACTAGCGAGTCCTTTGATCGAGGCGTCTCAATGAGAAGCAATTTATAAAAAATTATACACATATAGATGCTTACCTGGGACATCTGGAAAGTTTAACGTGTCTCTATCGAGCACAGAATCTGCCGACTCCTGCTTCACCTCGATGCTGTCAAATATCGTTGGGACAGCGAACTCGTCTAGCCTAGGATGGTGGTACGGAGACTGAAATCGAAGGAACACAAGTTCATGTGAAGTTCGCTAAAAGATACGAGCACCGTCATGCGCACGACGAAATGGCACCTAAAGTGTTGTTATTACAGGAACAAATAAAGTCAATGAACTTACTTGAGCGAGAATCCGACCATTCTCGTCGCATTTTTGCCACAGCCTTATGATATATTTGTCCTCAAAGTGTTTCTCGCAAACGTACTGGGACTGCTTCAGTGCATTGCCCGGAATCGCTGCTAACCATTTTTTATATTGTTCGACTTTTCTAGGCACTCTGAACACGGAACACTTTTCTTTCGCGCTTCTATACCCCGTTTTGCACTTGGGTACGGCGCACGCCTTAGGCATCTCGGAAGGTAAACTTTAAAAACACGCGGACACGATGGATTGCGACAAAATGATCACTAAGTACTTAACTTTCACATCACATAAAAACACGTTTTTTACTATAAAGTTTTGGCTGTGTTGGGAAATAGGTTATGTTTAACAATCATAGAACGTGACGTTTGGCTGTCATGGACGCGGCAGTTTGGGGGGCCCGGGGATGGACACCCCGCGGCAGCAGCGCCATGGACGCTAAGCGTGCCTATCCCCACCACGGAAATTCGCCTTCGTTTCAAGACAGAATATTAATAAAAAAAAAATACCATGCAACAGCCAATATCTAAAAAATGCTGATGAATACTTTCCTTTGAAAAAAAATCATGTAAAATCAGCAATTCTTCCCTCGCCTCAAGTTATCTCCCCCCTTAATGTATTCTTTTCACGAACCCGAGTAGTTAAGGAGTAAGGCCACTGTAAATTTTTTGAAAAATCGATTTTTTTTTATTGGCTTAAAAAATAGTTTAAACCCTCTAGTTTAAAAATAGTTTAAATCCTTTTAACTTCTTTTTTTAATTTTTTCCAATAAAAAACTATTCGCAAAACTTTAAACGCGTTTTTCTCGAAACATGGTTTTTCAAAATGGCACGCAGCATAACTCGAACAATTTTCATTTTTTTTACTTGAAATTTTAACCAGATGTGAACATTTACATTATCTTGAGAATGTCGATCGGAATTTTCAAGAACTTTATTTATTGATTTTTTATTAACAAAAAACTTGCCGTTTTTTTCGTCAAAAATCAATTTTTTTTTCAAACGCACGCCAAATCCACAAAAATTGATACTTTTTAAAATCCGATCGACATTCTCTAGCTATAGCCCTCTAGATTAATGGTTTTTTTTTTGTTCTAGATTCAAAAGTGCACCAGTGGTGCTGCGTGCAGCGGAGCCCTGGAGGCAAAACATGTCCCGGGAAGATAGCTGTGGAACCGCCATTTTGTTTTTTTTTACTGTAAAAAAATTTTATAATAAAGTTTAATGTATGCCCGATAACACCATCAAAAGTTTTTTTTCAAATACCTTCAATTTCGGGAGCAAAAAATTAGTGAAAAAACCTTTTTTTTTGGGCCGTTACAGTGGCCTTACTCCTTAACAATTAACCGAATTTCGTATATAGTCGTGTATAGTCAAATACAAATACATTCCAGTATACTGGAATAGTTGAAGCCACGTTACCGAACTTTTAACGAAAATGACAACTCTAAACATTGTCTCATTTATACGGTTATGGAGACGACGAGGTGGCCACAATTCTATCTTCAAATTTATACACTAAATAACTCTAGATGCCTGGGATAATCTGCTGAACGCGTGCAAAAAATCCTAAAGATTCCTTAACGACAATAAAAACAAGGGGTCACCGAATGTTTGAAGAAAACATTAGTGATCAAACTCAGAGAAATTTGACTAGCAAACGAATTTTCGTAGGCGCGACTTTTTTTAGAGTAAAAGTAAAAACGGCTAAACCTATTCAATTTGAGCGAAATGTTTTATTCCACTTTATGGCTGGATCTAATAATTGATTGTGACCTATTTTCATTAAGGTAGATGGCCCAATAATCGTCATCTTAGGCAGATCGCTTAACTTTGCAAATTTATATAGCTCAACCAGGAAAGCGAGTGAAAGGTATTTTAAGTAAGGTATTCTTAGATACAATTTATAGCGATGTACACACGATTTTTACAATCGATTGACAATTGCAGTTTTTGGAAAAGAACAAAGGCCGTTGTTTCAGTCGAAAATGCGACTTTCTTAAAAATGAGGCCAAACGTACAAAAATAAATGTTTTTTATATTTATTATTACGCACTCGGCCACAAACTTCATGAATTTTATTAAAACATTTTATAAAGAGTTTGAAACATCAATTTCTCTTCCATACAATTTTATTAATTTCTAAAACGAAACTAATTATTGCCTATTACGTCAGAATTATAATTTTTATTTATTTGTATTAATTAAAAACAACTATTTTTTCATAAAATAATTTTTAATATTATTTCGATCGAATGATGTTCACCTGTGTTTAAGACGTACCCAGTTATCGACATGGTCACGACCCATTAATCGACAACATTAATTTATATGGATATCTTTTTACTATCGCGAATATGTATATGACGATTACTCATCCGTGAATCCAGTCCAAAAAATTGCATTCAAATCTAAGATTCTATTTGAATTTAACTTACGTCCCAGTAAAAAGGAACGCATCAAACGTGATAGACATAAAACCGATAATGTTAGATAAATATATATTATTTAAATTACCACCTGTAATTAATAGTAGCGAAAGAATTAAAAACAATTCTTTGCACTGGGATGATGATTTCGACGATACTACCATCGTGCTATGAGAGTTGTTAGTTTATTCTACGGCTACCTACGTTGAGTTAATAAGAAGCCTGCTTCATGAAGAACTAGTTAAAATTTAAAAAACCTGTCGCGTAATAAACTATACAGTGTATAGCCAGAGGAAGGGTATAATCGTGATCGACTGGGTACTCGATGACATCATCGGTCTCCCATTCTCCTTTATCTGAAACGGCGTCTAATTTTCGACGAACTTCGTCACGATACTTAACTATTTTGGGTTCCGATTTTTCGCCACTCAAAGCTTTCAGATCGCTTAGCGATATCAAAATCTGCGGCTTAGGTCGTTCTGTAATGGTACAATTACCATATTTTTTGGATGCCTAATCACGCTATATACTGACAGCAGTTTATATAGCTGCAAAACATTGATAGTTTCACTTTTAGGCTTCTGTAAGCCTTATTGCACTCCGGTACTACGCAGGACTTCGGCATTATTTCGCGGTTACAGTTAGAGTTTCCAGACCTCTATGTAAGACCGAGGCCTGTAACTCGTTATAACTCGGTAGCGACAGTTTTCGTCATTGCTGAATAGTAGCAGCCAATCGCATGTACAATAACAGACGAAAGGGGGCTTCTTATTGGGTGTCGCAAGCTAACGATAACGAAAACTCGCTACCGCGTTATAACGAATTACAGAATCGCGCTACAGGGACCATTACGGCCTCTGCGCACTGCGTGCGATTTGCGCTGAGCGATATCCAGTGGGAGCTCAGGTATTCCAGAAACCCCCTAGGAAAGTGAGGCTCCGATTGGATATCGCCCATCGATCGTCGCAAATCGCGCGCAGTGTGCAGAGGCCATTACTGTGTTGCTCGGTCCCTCGGTATCCGAGCGACCCTGGTGGCGATATTTTGTACCTCAACATTTTACCCTACTGTAGACGCGTTTTCTTCTGTTTCCCCGATAGAGTTTTTACATCGGTACGTCTGCATGCCTCACACTGATCGGAAATAAAAACACTATTTTTATCGATATACGAATTTCATTTGGCGATTTAATCGCAATCCCCGATATCGAGCAGGTTAGATCAGAGCAGTGGTTCCCAACTTCGTCGTTTTTTTTCGGACAAACCGGAAGTAAGAGTTTCCATGTAACAGACGGCAAGCACGGCGCTAGGTTTCAAGTCTTATGATTGGTCGTCGCTGCATGCGATTTTTTTCTCTACTTTCGCCCAAAATTGAATTATTCACGGGCTTGCAAAATGTAAAAAAAAAAAAAATCATTGAAATGGTGAATTTGCATGAAGAACCATCGGAAAAGCGTAAATAACAAGAGCTGAGTGAAAAATTCCCGAGACCGCGTTTCGAAAGCACACCGCAAGATAGCGCCATATTGCGTCTCTCCCGCCGGTGGGATGTCATCCGGCTCGTTTTTTTCGCAAAAACAAAACAAAAGTCAATTAGGAGAAGAATTATCGTAGAATCGTCATCTTGAGCTGAAACAAATGAATCGGCGCGTTCGGTATCGTTGAAGTTCCATCGCGAGTCATGTTAGTCGGAAATTCGTGGGCGTTTCAACACGGGATTCCCTCTGAGTATACGACACGTAGTACGGTTAAACTGCCCCGATGGAAGATTCGTCCGAGAAACATTGCAACTCGCGTACGGACGAAGTGGCTCTTTTGTGCACGAATAATACGAGCGTGCCGGAAATCCCGTACGGCGAGTGCACTCCGCAAAATGCATCCGGAAATAAAATCATCGACAATTCAATATTCAATACCATCTCGAAGATCGTCAATCCTGCGGCCAAGGTACACTCTTGACACGATTTTCGTAGTTCGACCTTGAGACTATTCATGAAAAAAAAAACACAAATAGCTTTTTGAAAAATAAATGAAAACCTGCCGTAAAAATCGAGCTTTGACAATCGTATTTTTTTTCGAAATGTCCTAACCTCAAAATTGGAGATACTACGGAGAACATAACCTAAAAATGTTTAAAACGCCGGATCGTTGCGCTATAGCTCACGAGTCGAACGATACGAATTGCTTTGTTTTTGTTTACTTCAAACGGCGATTGAAAGTTTGCCATGATTTGGCTGATTTTTCGAGCGTCCATTGGCGCAGATCAATTTTTAACCTGGTGAATAAAGTTTTATTAACGATTTGGTCGTTTTATAATTGTCAATTTCATTTTACATGTAGACCTTTTTTATTTAATTAATATTTTTACTAAATTCGATGTGGAAATTAATCAACAGTTTCCCGTTCATGGTTTTTGTGAATTTCATTGAAAGGATGCAAAAAATCCATTTGCGTTTTATTAAATTTTATCAAAAAATCTAACAATTATCAAACGCATATCTTGATTAAATTTGACCTAAAATTCCTAATATCCCATAATCAATAATCCTAATTTCCGAAGTCAGAAAAAAATCCCAAACCTGCAATTGTTGGTTTCATTTAATTTATTCAATGTAAAAGAGAAAGGAATAGGTATGTGAATTGAGAATAGTAATTTACAAATGGAGGAAGATTTAATTCGCGTGTCAGCTTGATTTCCAGTCCTTGTACGGTAAAAATTAGATACTAGGTGTTCTGGTTAATTTTCCACTTTATGAGCTTCCGAACTCTTCTGTGCAAGTGAAAGAAATATTTTATTAAACAAAATAGTCTCCACCATCTGGATGACATCTAAAACTATGGGGCCTGTTTTATTTATTCAAATCTTGGACTGTCATAAAGAAATTTTGAACTCAGAAAAACAGCGAGAAGTACACCCAACAAATGATTTAAAAAAACTTTGTATGTTCCATTTCCAATATTCAATATTAAGGATAATTTAACACTTACGATTTTATATTAAATATAAAATTCTGAAGATTGTCACAATGCCTCTTTATTTTATTGTTAATGTTAATTTGTAAGCCTATTGTGGCTTTTGCGATTTCCTTATCCATCCAGAACCATGTTCATAGCCACTGCACATCAGACATATACAGGATGATAATTATAAAGCAGCTATGTGTTTTTTTACATGTCTTGCATGGAGATTTTGCACCTCAGATAAATATGATTTTAAATGGTTTTTCTAGTCTCTCGTAGAAAAATATAGCGTCTTACGATCAGTCGTATTTGTCAGAAAAAATTGACCATTCCGGAGAGAAATCAAAATTCCATTTCAAATACAGCAAAGGAAGATAATTAAATTTCGAATATTAAAAACTTCAGAAAAACTTTTTAGGTGCATCCCATGGTCGAGATAAAAAATTATCAAAGATGCATTTTAGAGTCGATAAGTGGAATTTTATTCCATTTGGAAAACGTTTTTGAGATTGTTTTATATTCGAAATTAAATTATCTTCATTTTGCTGATTTTATCGATTCAAACACGTTTGACCTATTAAAAACCCATTTTGACTGAAGGCCTTCGTTACAACTAGTATTTCCTCCTGAAAGCTAGAACTATTATTTACAAACATAAACAAAGCCAACCTTGCAGCCAGTTCAGTTGGTTCAGTTAACATGGGTATTTACTAAAGAGCAACGATTTTCCCATAGAGAAAAGTGGCACATGCGGAAAAGTAGTTTGGAAAATCTTGTTGCAGGTACCGGAGATCCACGACTTCAAGATAGTTAAGCCGATAAGCAGAGGCGCCTTTGGCAAAGTATTTCTCGGCTATAAGAAAACGAACCCCGAGCAGATATACGCCATAAAGGTGATGAAGAAGAACGAGATGATTCACAAAAACATGGCGTCTCAGGTGGTGATAGAGCGGAATGCTCTTGCCATAACCAGAAGTCCCTATTGCGTCCAGTTGTTTTATTCGCTGCAGTCGACGAGTTGCGTTTATCTGGTGATGGAATACATGGTGGGCGGGGATCTTAAGAGTTTGCTGGGCGTTTATGGATACATGGAGGAGTCAATGGCGTCGTTCTATACGGCCGAGGTTTGTCTAGCGCTCGAATATCTACACTCGCACGGTATCGTTCATCGTGATATTAAGCCTGACAATATGTTGTTGTCGCGCGAGGGTCACGTGAAACTAACGGACTTCGGTCTGAGCAAAATCACGACGATGCATCGCGATCTGGAGATATCGGATTTGGTGAATTGCACGCCGAGTCTTTGCGCCCGTACACCGGGACAGTTGCTCTCGCTGACGTCCCACTTGTCCTTCGGCTCGGGCCAGAAATCCTCAAGCGAGTCGAATCTCCAGGACTCGTGCGAATCGCGGAGCAATCCCTCGATCAATCTCCTGCCGGCGTTGCAATTGAATTCGAACACGCACAATCGTCGGCTTTCCTCGAGCTCGTTAGGGTCCACAGCATCGCCCAATTATTCGCGAGTTTCGGGCGTGACGCCCTTCCAATCAGCCGAGGACCTACGCCTTGTGGTGTCCTCGGACGAGGAGACCACCACCGCCACCACCACCACCAACAACAAAAACAACAGACATGTCAGTTTAGAGGCTAGCGACATTTGTGACAGTACCGACAGCTTTCACACCTGCGAGGCTTCCTCGTTGAAGGGCCTACTGACGGAGAAAACCGAGGAGGAGGACGAGTCCACCCTGGAGGCCGACAACTCCCAGCAACAGATCTCTCACACGAGTCCCGTTAGCACATGCGCGACGTCCTTCGTACGCGGCACCAAGAGGAAGAGGGCAGCGATGACGGGCGCAACCGGCTTGACGCAAGAAATCTCGATCATGGAGCTGGAGAGCGATTGGACACCGAAGCGCAAGAATCGGGGTACTATTTTCACGTCGAGGAGCCCCAGCGAGAAGAAGAAGAAAGGGGAGGAGGTTTCGCGGGTTGCGGACTTGGCGAACGGTACGCAGGAGCCCAGTTCGGGTGGACGCGTCGCTTTCAGTACTCCGGTCTCTTCTATGAAGCAGAGGAATCGCGACGATCCCAAAAAGCCCAAGGACGACAAGCGTCTGTTGATCAAATCGACGAGATTCGATCTACCCGTGAACATAACCTCCCATTCAGCCCCGGACGTTCATTCGGACACCTTGAACGGCGAACATCGCTCGCCCCAAGGTATATCGCCCATCAAAACGCCGGCAGCCTCATCCGCAAACGCTTACACACCTTACAGAAGCCAAAAATCCGTGAGGCGACGACCACCCCAGTCGGACGATCGTATACTCGGGACCCCCGATTATCTCGCGCCCGAACTTTTACTGCGTCAAGGTCACGGGCCCGCGGTCGACTGGTGGGCCCTCGGCGTTTGCCTGTACGAGTTCTGCACCGGAGTACCGCCTTTCAACGACGACACACCGCAGGCGGTGTTTGCCAACATTCTCGCCCGCGACGTGCCCTGGCCCGAGGGCGACGAGGTCATCTCTGAGGCCGCCACCACTGCCATCGACTCGCTGCTCACCCTCGATCAGACTGTGAGACCTACCGCCAACGAGGTTCGCCAAATGAGCTTCTTCACTCATTTCCCATGGGACGAGCCGCTCAAGGCAACGCCACCGTTCATTCCTCAACCGGATGATAATTACGATACTTGTTACTTCCAAGGTAAGTGTTGGGTGACTGTCAAACACCGCAATCTTCCTCACCCCTTATATGACGACCCAAGAATCGGTGAAAGTTCAGGGAGTTTTTATGGGACCACTTGTGTGATTTGCTTCATTTTTGGTATATTATTAGCGTACATATTGACGAAGACATCCCCGTAATATGATATCATGCCGTCTGCTTCCACCAGTTTTCGGGGTGTCAATGTAGGGTTGCTTGGATTAGCGACTTGCGCACTGTAGCCCCTTAACGCTGATCACCCGCGCAGAATCGACGAACCGAACATGCGGCAAGCTTTTAGGGCTCGACCGCTCTTCCGTGATTTGCACAATTGACGTTACGGCGAAATACGTAGCGATACACTGAGAGCCCGGTCCTTCAATACTTGTATCTTTTTTCATTCCGATATCAGGCACAAGCGATCTTTGTACGGTTCTATGATTATACCATGTTGTTTCTTTACGGGCCATTTTTCAAGGGGCTTGGGCACTTTGTTTCAGCAAGGAACATTCTGCAACATCTCAATGTCAGCAATTGCGACACCTAGTCCTGATGAGCCCGAGACAAAAAGAATGCAATTAAAGTGTTCACCGTATCGGAGCGCAGCTCTGCGTATGGGTTTCCTGAAGTAAGTTGAATGCGCACGTGAAACATTGTCAATGTAGAATTTATTCGCGTTGTATCATATTTTTTTTTTATATACGTCGGTATGTATAGTAATATAAAGATCAGTTTCTTACGTTTCTTAAAGCGAGGCTCTTTTTTTCCTCAAAATCCCCCGTTACATTTTTTCCTGCGTCGCTATCGTCGACGAGGCGACGGAGTGTGACTTACAATTTACGTGGCTTGTTAGGATTACGGTAAGTGTATCTTACTCACTGAGTATCAACACTCCATCTCGTCTTAGATCGCTTAATCGTGCAACAATAATGCGAGATCCGATCGTACTTTTCAGTCTCCGAGGTAATTTACTTCAAATTTTTATTTATCCAGGGCAGAAAGTGGGTGACTCTGGTGTAGACTCCCGGATACTGACCCTTGCCGCATCCAATGCCCCAGCTGACGATACCAACCTGTGTCCACCGACCGTTGTTGACCATCAACGGACCACCACTGTCACCCTGCACATCGTATTATCGTCAATAAATCATTGAATCACGAAAATAACAATGACATATTCTCTTTTTCCCTTGACAAATTCTCACCGAACAGGAGTCTTTTGCGGCGAGTCCGGCGCAGAGGAAACTGTCGACGATACCACCCGGGGCAGCCGATCCGTACTTGTATTTACATTCAGCATTTGACCAGATCGGAATGGAGACTTCTTGAAGAATGGCTGGCTGCGGGCCGCCTTCAAGAATTGATGAGAGCACATTACATCACCGCAGGTACCGGGTCGATTTTTCAATTTTAATTTTTAGGCTTACTTTCTCTCAAGGATCCCCAGCCAATAACGGTCGCGGTCTTTCCGGAATAGAGTTGCGATCCGCCGGGCAAACAAATAGGTCTTATTGTTTCTGTAAACTCCACAGGTGCGTTCATTGTAAGTATGGCGACATCGTTGTACAGAGTGCGCGGATCAAAACCTCGATGGCGCACGACCCGTTTTACTCTCCTCTCCACGTGCCGAACCTCGTTGTTCGTCTTTATATTGTAATCGCCCAGACGCACCGTAAGACGCGCCACGTCCCACGAGTTCATACTGAACAGATACAAAGAGAGGAAATAATCGAAAATCGCTATGTTTGTGTAAGTGCATAAGTGATTCTAACATTCCTATACGCAACACGATTCGACTATGATTTATACATATTCAAAAATCTGCAACCAGATGCGTTATCTGTTGCGTCACAGGACATGTGAATTAAGCATTCGAAAACCTTATTCGTACACGACTCGAAGATAATCTTTTTTTTTAATAGTTTGCAAGCATTTTGGTCATACTGAAGCTGAATTTGTTATGATTCAGATTTAAAGAAGTTATAGGACAGCTTCATCTCGATTAACTTTTAAAAGTCGTTAGAACGTTCCTCCCGTATTACGTAAAAGCAAAATTTCCAAATATTTGTCATTCCACAAATCATAAAGGTAAATTATATACATTAACATTAATAATTATTAACACTAACTTTGCGACGCAATGAGCAGCGCTCAGTATGTGTTTGTCGTCGATAAGTGATCCACCGCATACTTGTCGACCGGCATTAAAGAGTGCAGCTATCCAAGGCCACTCGCCGAGATCAGCACTTTGACCTCCGACGATTCGTTCCTGATCTTGATTACCATTTTTCGCTCCGCACTCGGCGTTGCTTATCGGCGTATCGGTCGTAGTCTGTAATGGTTTTGGAGTCGTTGCACCTGGCCACCAGCCTGGTTTCTTCGTAGGCCACGTAGTGGCACCGGGTCGCTTGGAGGTCGCGGGTGATGTCGGTTTTGGTTTTCCGTCGATTGGTTTGTGAGATGGTCGTGGATGAGTCGGTAAAGGCGGTATCGTGTGATCGGCAGGGTGTGTCGGTAGTGGCGGTGGCCAGGAGGCAGGTTTTTGTGGTTTCATACCTAGTACATGGGGAGGTTCGTCGTGTTCAGTGTCTTCCCCGTTCCCCTGTGCCAATCCAATACATTTGCCTCAATTCTTTTATGGGAGTGGATTATGCCACGTATTTTTAACCATAGCATATTTTATAGTTTACAATAATCTATTCAGCAGTTTTTGTTACAAAGCGATAGGAGCATCCAAACTCATTTTACCTGGTCATCTTCGTCTACCGGACCACTATCGGCCGGTGAGCTTGGTGGCGTTGTGAGGGGAGTACCCGAGCAACACACACCATAGCCCATACGACCGTCTTTTCGTATGAAGCTACAAGTGTCGTAAACCCCGAGTACCCAACCGTCGAGGACTCCTAGATTGGGAATCTTGAAGTAAGGATAACACTCCTTGAAAGTTTTGCAGTATCCAACTTCACCTTTCGATGTCAAACAAGCGCCGCTTCCAATCTTTTCACTCCAGTGAATCCCTCGACTCTCCCTCTGCTGCACAATCGCACTCGCGGCAGCTATCAATTTTACATCAGTAGATTTACAAATCAATTATGGCATATTTTTTGTGTGAATGAGTGTTGTGACGTTTTTCACAAGAAGAGATAGAGCGAATGATAATTACCGATTCAAATATGAATACATTTGAAAAGTATGTGCCATGGATTTTCGCAAAATATTTGCCGAAGTAATCGCCGGCGAGAGTGGTGAATTACATGATATTATTTTACTGGTATTGAATCAGGACGCGTCAGAGAGTCGTGCCACGCATACATGAGATTGTTCGCATTATTTCGTGGGCCAGCAGCGAGACCAGCTCGTGTCTTAGCAATATTTCTTTGACAATGGGGCTCTTCTCATCCGGTTTAAAAATGCATACTAATTCGACCTCGAAATTCCTTCACACGTGATTAGCAAGCTTTTTAAATGACTTCAATATAATTTTGAATGATGAATTAAAGTATACATGATCGTGTCACATGAAAATAGTTAAGCTAGCGCGAAGGACCGAGTTTCAATGCTAGAAACATTTTTTTCGTCGATAAAATTTTTTTGGCAAGTTATGTATTCCGTTCTTGGGTGAAAATACGGAACCCACGGCTTACGCACTTTAAATTTTTCAGATGACCAAGGTTTGTTTAGAGCTAATAATTTTATTAATTCAATCTTATTGGGTGACTTATTTTTAAAAACTACAATTTACCTTCGACGACCACGCTGTCATTTTCGGGGTTCTCAGCTGGAATTGGTGTCACGACGTAACCAATAACAAGAACATTCACAAGAAACTGCAACGGCTTATTTATTCGCACGGCCATGGCCGTGCGTCGATTTCTTTACCAAAACACTCGGTAAATAAAGCTACGAATCTCCACGCGAAACGGATATGTTACCACGAACTGAGCGCACGTTCGTCAAGGTCTTCTCAAGGTGGTATCCGAAAGGCCCGCACTAAGTCGTCGAACTGCCAGAGCTCGATCTTATAACGGGCTCGCCCTTCTCCAGACTCGCTTGCCCCCCAGCAGTTCGCCCGCGACGTTCTTGCCTCTTCTTCTTCATCGCACTTCTCCACGTATTCCGTCTTCGCAAGTAACTTTTGCTGTCGCGCTTTTCGCAGTGTTGAGATCGAGGGTCAGAATATATCGCAAAATTATGAGAGACATCTTTCTCGAATTTGTTTATTTTATAATCTGATTAACAACAGCTAATCGTTTATATACCCAAATATGTATGAATACTTCTACGATCGTGAAGTAGAGGTAGTTGTTGGTTTAGGGTTTGAAGCATTGATTACCCAAACTCCAATTACTCAAACGTTGAGCAATTAAATGAGGACGATGACCTCGCCGCAATATCATCGTTCAATATGCAAATCATCAGCCTTTAGGGCTTTTCAAACAGCTATGGAGTCGCTCAATCAGTACCGGTTCAACGAACCGCGATCTCAACCGATTGGATTTGGCGGAATTTAGCAATGACAGGTGTGAGAGGCATTGTGAGATGACTGTAGGAGTCAAGTAGTGGTTGACCAGGACGACTTGATGTGAGCTGGTTAAACCTACCGATGTTTAATAGACTTCACTACCAGCTGTCGTTGCTGGCCTTGGCAAAAGGCCTGAGGATATTGTGGATAAGGACGGCCATGAACTTGCTCTGCATGGCGTTCAAAGACCTGCTGAAGCTGGCTACACTTAATGCGATCGCTCTTACATACAATTTACTAAGGCGCAGGTTGCAAAATATCTCTCCTCACGGTACTTCGAGATACCGGAACGTTTCCCGAGGCCGAGATCACTTTTGGACACACCTAGCGTTTTACTTCTTATCGGTAATCATTAGGGCCCAACTTTAGTGCTACATATTCTGTCGTTAACATTCATTACCACTCATCCTTCGGCAAACATAATGACTTGCAGCTAGGGTCGATGAGCAAACAACCAAGGGGAAAATGTGGAGGAAAATCAGTGCGATTCCCTAGAAAAAGAGAAACATTTTGTAAATTTCGGTATTTTTTTTCGCAAACAAGCGCGGATGTCAATGGCATTGTGAGCTGCTCCGGCGCTTGGAAGTATTCGGAGGGCAAGGTCCAAAAGGGTGGTTGTGAGCAGCAAATGTGTTGATGCGTTTAGTGCCCCGAAGGGACTACGTGGCGCGATATAAATGCCATATAATCGAAAAAAAGGGAACGAGAGCAACCCGTCAAACCGGATTAGCGACTAGAGGGTCCCGAAATACCCGAAAGAGCTGCGGGATGATTTTTCTCCCATTATATGGCTTCGCGATTCTCCCGGCGATATCCGCGCAGGGTGGAAGATCATTCGAGAGTACGTTCTCGTTCTTTTGTAGCCGCGAAAAAAAGATCGAAGAGGGTTCCTTGCCCCCTCGGCATCAACGAACCCGAGAGTATGATCGCGCGATCAATGACGTCAACAAGTAGTCTCTGGATCACGCGATCAAACTCGTCCTGGCCGATCGATAATAATGGTATACCTCGCTAATTATATACACGTGTTTGAAGACCAAGCAGCAAAAAAGTCGAGCATGGACGAAACGCCGGTATACCGATCAATGGACGTGTGGGTCTTAGCGTATCGAATGAGATGTAAGGCTCGCAATGTGGTATGTACTTGCCATTGCCACTCGGTCTCCTATAAACCTTAGCTTTTTTATTTCTTTTATTCATCCGAAGCATTGCCTCTTTGCGTAGCAAATACATCGCGAGTCCCGGAACAAAGGGACATTCCATTCGATCCTCAGCTATTTGTATAGATATATATACAAAGATAAGCGTTAAAGTGAGGTGCGTCTGTAGCGCCAATGAGGTAACAGAGTGTACTACATGCCTTTTTTGCGGCCATACAAGATCATCGATGGTCTTGTACGTATGCCTAGCTCTCACAAAGCAAAGAGTTTCTGCTACTGTTCCAACTCTCATAATGCTGTTTTTTCTACAATAATTATCGCGTGGATTGTAAACTTTTAAGCAGTTTGTAGTGAAGTACTCCTTGGTGGCTAAGGCTCATTTGGAATGCATCGCTGAGGAATAGGTCTTCCGTTTAAGTTATTTCTTAATTTATAGAAAAATGAACATAACATTGAGAGTCTCGGGGAACGCGCACTGTAGCTTCACAAGTCTAACCTCAGATGCTCAGTGATTTAATCTTATGAGTGATTTTTGAAACATGAGTGATAGATATCGAATGAGCGCGTCACACTAATATAATCCCTTATAAGGCTGACACGGTCACTGGACATATATGGATAGAGGTATAAACGCGACACCACAGGACTCCGGGGCTGGAACGCTCATGCATTGGTAAACGAAAAGTATATCCGTAGCGCGTATTTTGCGATTGGAGAGTGAGTTCGCAAAAGCGATTTGAATGAGCATACCGTGTTGAATGATCACATTGAACCCGCACGGTTCAATGAACTTCACGCTAAGTGACGAGATCGAATCTCCGTTGCGACAGCTTCTATTTTTGGCGCTATGCCTAGTAATAATACTTACGTTCCTTTGAGGAGTGATATTTATGACAGGAAGTTGGCCTTGGAAGTACAAGGGGTGAAGTTTGCTTTTTACTTTTGGGAAAATATATTCGGGTTTGTCAATACTGATTTGGAACACTTCGAGGCCTTTTTCTTTGCTGATTGCATCTGGCAAAATCTTAGATAGTGGGCTGAACAACGAACGAGGCCAAGCGTGAAACAATAATATACGACCTTGAAAAAAATGATTTATAACAGACCAACGGATTCATTTCGCGGAAGGACCATTACGCGTAATTTGGGTGCCAGTGACCTCTTGTCAAGGTTAGCCATCCGGCGCAGAATCACAAAAGCCACTCACTCATCGCCATTATATCTCCAATATATACGCCCACGTTTATGAAGCCGTTCTCACGTCACGTCACGTTATTCCGAATGTGCGGACGGCATTAATCGAGGAACGAATTTTCTCGGTTTTAAGTCGAGTCTTGAACTTCGTGGGCGCAAATGCCGCGCTCAGATTTTAAGCTTATAAATAAAGTAAGCGTGATATAAGTAGATTATAAAATATTTGAAATTTTAGGAGAAGTTATTGGTATCATTACTTACCTGCTTCAGCGTTCTCGGGTCGTCGTACCGGTCGATTTCAAACACGATTCGAGCTCGTGCCTACTGCGCATGCGGGTTCGATCAGACCGAGCGTTCCGCGCATGCGTCGTGGTAATTGTTCATGTTACTGGGCGCATGCGCGCCGCGCTTCGTCACTTAATCAACTATTCCTGGGTTCTTAATTAACATTGGGTCGCGACTGAACGTGTGTTTACTTATTGTTAAAAAATTTTGCATTTTCTTCTAGAGTCGTACATTACATGAGATATGACTTAACACATATTAACATCGTGCCTATCTCTAGCCTTGCTTATTAAGTTCATAAAGCAATCGTTTCAGGTACTTATTCATATGGAAAACAGATCAATCGACTTATCGCCGTCATTCTTGTACAGTGATTTTTTTGTCTCGCAATTTTCTCTCATCGTCTCGATCTCTCCTTAAGATAACCTAACTTTCAGATAGTTTTTCTCGTCTATTACCGCTCGGGCCGCGACATTCTCGTCGACGCACCGGCTAGGCGATTCTTTTCTTTTCTTTCGTTCGAAGCTGTGCACTTCCGCGACCTGAGAGAGCCTCGAACAGAATATTCGCTAGTTCGTGCGCGTACGACAGAAGCGCACGTGAGACGCTATAGGCATACATAAAATCGACACGATTTGTGTGTTTTACAACCATGATAATTTATTCCCGATTCCTCGACCGAGGAATGTCTTTCAGGACTGCTGGGTTGCGGCTCGTTCTCTCGCTGTCATATACCTCGCGCGAATATAATTTCTTCAATGTAAATTATCGGATGCGGAATTAATTTATATAAAGTTAAAGGGCAATTCTCGTACGACGCGTTACTTTGTAACTAATATTCTTTATAAATTGTTGCCAATTGTTCTGACTATAGATCGCAATTAAAAAAATTAAATACAAAATTTAGAGCGGTGATTTTTTTTATCGCATCGTGGAGCAAAAAGAGGTCATCGATGATTATTTTATGCACAACTACAAAATTGGGTAGGCCTGACGATTGTAAATTTTAAAAAAGCTGATGTAAAGAGCTTTCGATAACGACGAATAATGAAGCTCCGTTTACGAACTAATTAATGATTAAACAGTTATAATGGTAATTTAAAAAACGTACTAATATAATATTTATTGTAGTAATAAACATCGTAATAATATAATATCACCTCTGGCACAATCTCACGATGGCAAGACGTCGCGACAAAAAAAAAAGCAAAACATTCTACACACTTTTTTCGTCGTCTATTTTGCTCTCGTCGGGCTCGTGTGTAACTTCGTCATAGTTGAGAAAGTTCTAAGTGTAATAATAACGCGTCCGCGTTAAAATTTCGCGTGGGGAAGGAGATTAAAAGAATTCCATAAATGTCTACAACGGAAAGTTAGTGGGATAGAACGGGAAAGAAAGATCCATGGACTGTGTAAGTTTGAGTGTGAAACTTCGCGTTCTACTAAGCGCATAAATTTCATCAACAATTAAACATTCGCGACTTCGCCACGTTGTCGCATAGTGCGATTTTGTTCGAAATTTGGATCGCTCGAGTGGAGACGGAGAAGGAATTTTTGGAAATACAAGAAAAACTATGTTACGATCACGATCGAAGAAAAATTTGCCTTCGAACAATTTTCCGAGTATTGATTAGCTGGATACAAAGCGGTGGGGCTTCTGATTGGTTGGCCAGGCTCGCAGCAGCCAATCAGTCAGCGGCGATGTTGTCGCGTTCCTAAACTCGGCAAATCTAATTGGTCGTATCGATTTGAATGCTCCAATTCTCGTGTCCAAGCAGCGGGAGGTTCGTTTATAGGTTAATATCGTTTGCTATCCACATGGCGAATTCTCGAACGTTTTTTCTCATTATTTGACGAACAAACGAGTTTTGTCCTTTGCTGGACTATGGTTGCGACTTCAATTTAACCTCTCGGGTAGAATATATCTTCATATACTATTTTTACGGTGAGAACAATGTATGTCATGTATCAAGCCTGCAGACGATAGAGATAGTTTCTTCCTTTGTAATGAATTTATCTCTCCCTTTCACTCGCTTTGTTCATTCCTTCCATACTTTTGCACAGTGCCTATCGCGTGTGTGTTCTACCAAACTTTCAATTATTTCTCACGTCCATATGTATATAAAAATAACAATATACGTATTACGTGGGGCTCTGATTAATAGAATCAAATAATATTATTATATCTATATGCTGTCTGCGATAAATGTAACAAAATATAGTATAATCAATAATAATATGCATTTTACAAGCGTATTTTGATCGTTGCTTTGATATCGGTACACGACGTTTTTCTTTTTGTGTTTTATCATACTTAAGACTAATCGAACCCGTCTTACTTGGGCATCCATACATGTACATATACATATACATACATACATACATACATACATACATACATATATATATATATATATATATATATATATATATATATATATATATATATATTTACGTCACGGCTTCATTCGCTCGCTTTTCTCACTCGTTCCCTTCCTCGAAAAATTAGGCTACGACAAAGGTTGATTAGTTTCGTTTTAAACGAACTCACGACTCGCAACCGTTGCTCACATATATACGTATGTGTACATATATATATATATATGTGTGTGTTTTGCCATTCTTTTTTGTTAACAAAAGGCAATGAATAGCCGGGAGTTCAAAACTCGATAAACAATGACGATTTTTTTTTATTTTTGAAATTATTGTTAATTCTTCGCGTTTTCCAACACTATCTCAATAGATTAAAGCACTTTTCAATTACGAGGAGAAAAATCGCCGTCGTTCTTGGGTGTCTCGGCGATATATTTTCATTAAACTTTAATTATGGCGATCGCTGAGAAATAAAAAAAAAACGGTCTGACTTGTTCTTTCTCTTCACTTTGTTGTGAAAGGTTCTTTTTCCCTTTTCCTTTAATATGTGGCAAGATATGAGAATAGTAGAAAACAATGTAAATCTTTCGCGAGAATTCTCGTATAATATTTGTAATATCAATAACGGTTCTCTGTCGTCGTTTCAGACGAGTCCACATGCATGCCTTTAACATCACTCCCTTAAACTATTTTCACTCGCGCTCTCTCCTTTTCTCTCTTTCTCTTTCATTCATTTGAACAATTAATAAAAAAATTGGGGGACGGGGAAAATTCGTACGATAACTTTATATGCATCTATATAATAATGATTATAAAATGTGTATGTGCGTGTGTGTGTGTGTGTGTGTGGGTGTGTGTAACGATGAGCTTAAATCAATTTTGATTGATTTACCTAAGTGGCGTTGATGGAGATCGTTCTAAACGATTGAAGCCGATTATTCAGCTTGGCTTTCGATAATTATACAAGTATCAGTCGGCCTTGGAATTTTCCTTTTGACTGCTTCAATCATTTTTCTTTTGTTTTTTTTTACATCGATGGTAGTCGTGTGGCATCAATAATTTTTTCGTCATTTATTACAACTTTCGACTGGGACGTGTTAATGGTTTTGTTCCTTTTCTACCTCCCACTTCTTATCATCTTACTACATTACGGTACTCGCAATTACCCTCTTATTATCTGGAATTTCCGCGCATGCCTAAACAAGAAATGTGTTACCTAGCTAAGTTCTAGGAAAGAAGGCAAAAAAATTTAACGATTAAACACGAGAATATCACGATCGAACGCTCACAACTCGAGAGATCCTTATTTTTTAATTTTTAATCAATTTAATTCTAATATTTTTGGAGCAAATTTTCTATCCGACGTTTGAATTTCGCGTTCGCAGACGCCACAGGGGCTAGTGCAAAGCGCGGTCGCGAGGGGCGACTCCGTACACTTTTGGCGGGAGACCTCAGCCGCGTTATCTCAAAACCTCGAGTGTTTGATCCTCTAACCTCAAAAATGTGATATCCGAGCGCTCGAAAGTTTCAATTTTAATCTAAAGTATCCTATTTACAGAAATGAGCGGAAAAGGAAAATAAAAAAAATGAAACAACGAATATTGAGAGTCCGATCGCGCGCTTGCGAGGGATATTGTTTGTGTTCACGTGTTGGCGACCTCGTGAACGTGTTGCGCGTGCCCGTGAACGTGCGAATGGCTGTGTGAATGTGAATGCGTTACCGCAATCGGCGACGGTGGCAATTGCGGCGGTGCGGGCGGCAGCTCGATCAGTGTTACGTCGAAGCCAATCGTCATGTTGTCGTTTAGATCCTCGGGATCACCGGGTGATCCGGGATTGCTGGTATTACGATCGACGTTCTGTTCCGGACTCGATCTAGAGTGGCTGACTTCGAGGAGGAACAGATCCTCGTCCACGTAATAACGTATCATGTCGTCGTCAATTTTCGCTGTAATTCTGAAACATCGCGTGCGAACGCAAACGATAAAAGTCACGTTTAGTCAAGACGCTCCTGAGAGGTGGCGGAAGAGAAGAAAATAAACAAATTAGAAATCGTCGTACATCGTGACGGATTATCTTTTCTTTTTTTTTTTTTCGATTTTTTCGATCTTTCGCTCTTGTTGAGGTTTCAAAGATTTTCGAAGTTCAAGATGGCGGACACCTTGGAATTTTATTCAAAATGTTTCGTAGCCAAGATGGCGCGCTTGATGCGCGGTGAGCGTCGGAAAATCGTTAGCCAAAACAACCAACATAAAATCGAAGCAAAATGGCGACACGAGACGACGGTTGGATTAAGACGCAGGAGAGAACAAAGCGAATTCACACGAAGCACGTGGAGCGTATGTGGAAAAAAGCATAGCCGTGAAAAATTGTTATGAGAAATCAAGAGAAAGAGATAGAGAGCGAGTCATCTTTTGAGGTTAACCCTTCATAAGTCACCGCGCTCCGAAGTTGTCTTCGAGTGGGACCGGTGGTCGAAAAGAGGGAGCCTCGATATCCCAAGGAGTGGAAAAAGAGGGGATGGAGTTTCGTGACTTACGAAGAGTCAAGTAACGCGTGATAAGCGTTGGTGTTCGTCGTAACCCTAAATGCAAATATGCTCAAGCGATAAAAGGAAAAAAAAATATCATCGTGCTTTTTCCGCGAATGAAGAAAATGAGACCTTTGCTGAGACGAACACTCAAACAAAAAAAAGAAAGTCCATAGAAATAAATATCGCTTCGCGTCCAAGAGGCAAATGTAGTAAATGTACCATCGTGGGAAAAAAACAATAATATATGGAATTCGGCAAATTTTTACCGTGGAACAATATCTTTGTTTTTTTCCTTTCTCTTCAACGTTTTTTCTTATTTTCTGTCTTTTCTTTTTTGTTTTTTTTTCATGCACTACCGCAGCCGTGCATGCGAGTAAAGATGACACTCTACTAAACTTACCCCTTTGTGTTTTTGCGATAGAGGTTATTAATACTCGAGGATGCAATTTTGTACTTTGACTCAATCTGTAAAATAAAGAAAAAAACGATCAACATTAGAATTTTGACATTGGCCTTGGCGCTCTTTCATATTTATCTTCTTTGCTTTTTTCTTGTTCTTGTCAATTTACTTATATTTTCTTTATTTATTTTTGCTTTGCATTAAAAAATGCTTCTTTCTCAAACAAATTGATTTTGTCTTGTTCTCGTATTAATCCTCTATGGGTGAACCTCGTGTATGAATAATGCCACTAATCTCCCGCTCGCAATGGGAACGAAACGCTAGCAAAAAAAACGCAAACTCCACGGATATGTAGTTGGGGAGGGGCGGATTAATAGATAAAACAAAAAATTATACGATAAGGAGGTAAACAAAATTGGACGCTCCGTTTCACACGCCCCAATCATTTACGAGCCGATGATTATCGGGATTAATTTTAATGCGTTTCAATGTGCGAGATTAATATTATTTTCGACGCAATCGCCAGTCCGTAATATATATATATATATATATATATATATATATATATATATATATATATATATATATATATATATATGCACACACACACAGACACACATATATGTATATATGCATTTATTTACTTATTGAAGGTCATTGAAGGGTGGATTATGAGACGGACATCATGCGCATTATTATTAATTAGCCAATGATGAGATAGTGCACGAATATTAATCATGATACACATTAATGCTGATTCATGCATGGATACATATGTAGATACAAAAACACAATCGATTTTGCATTGTGTGAATTATGTGCCGCACACCAAACGAACAATATACGACAAAAAAATTGCATTAGTGGACACTAAAGACTCCTCCGGCAATGTTGTTGCTTTTGTTTCGCAAAAAAAGAAACTAAAAAGAATGAAACACTTGTTTTCCCATTTTTTCGTACGGCCTTCGACGTGTTCGACGACTTACCGTGTCGCAAAGAGGAAAGTGAAGATTTTTTTGGTTTGGTTCTAGTCGCCGTTGTGGGAAGGTACCTAAATCGAACGTGCTGCAAAAGCCAGCGAATCGTATGACGGAACGTGTATACTCGAGTCCTTTGTGCGATACGTACGATATACGGAGTCGTCGAAAGTTAATATCAAAATTTCGGGCCACTTTGGCGGTTATATTGTCGAGCCATGATTTTTTTTCGGCACCTGCCTCGAGATTGGGCCTTTAAAGATTCGTACTTTGATGTTTTTGAGTATGCGTATTTATATTTTTTTTCGATAAGAAGTACAGCCGGTTGTGAGAACGTTCAGGGGAGTACGGAACCGGAATTGGCTGCCTCAGCCGAGAGTAGAGGGCACGCGGGTAGCTTTGAGCACTCGTTTCCCTTCTACCCGAAACATGGGTAACTCGCTATGCGGACTTTTCAATAGTATACTCATTCCCTTGTGCTACGAATTGAGGTTAGGTGCAGACGGGGGAATATCCGGCAAAGAAAATGGCGGAAGAACACTTTTATGTCCATCACCGTCCCAGCGGCGAATTAACGCGAATTTTTGGGTTTGTTCAGAGTAAAACTGAGGTTAGATGCGAAACAAGTAATCGGTACTCACAGCATTGAGCAATCCTTGGACGGTAGGCGGGGTAACGTGCAGCGGTGTGTAAACGTCCTCGGATTCTTGTCTGACGTAGAGCATGACGCGTTCCTCGGCCTCGTTGGTGCGCAAGTGTTGCTGCTGCATGTGAAGTCTGTTACCGATACCGGTTACTATCGTACCGGCCGAATTCAGACTGCCCTGCTGAATGCCCTGTAGCACAGAACCCTGGAGTTCCTGCACTTGCATAAGGAGTGAGTCCTTCTTGTCGTGAAGCGAGCTTATATTGTCCGGGGGAAAGTGGTTGTGGAACTTGAGAGCGGGTAGACTGGGCCTCCCGCATGGCGGGTAAGGGCTGCTCGCGCCAGTTTTTATGCCGCCGCCCTCGCCGTTGCTGAGCGAGGACGTGTCCGTGTCACCACCCCCTCCGCCTCCGCCGCCACCGTAGAAGCCCGACAGTTCCATCGTCGAGAACTGCAACACAACTCTCGTTTAGCCCCAGCCCGTCTCTTTTTGTCTAAGCCAATTTGCACCGAAGCGAAACCCCCGTTTGAATTTCCCGCGAAAACGATCGAGGCACTGACCCGAACGTGGCATCAGGCGCGAACGCGTTCGATATTTCGATGAATTCAAACACTAAGATCGACGTGTCAAGCTCGATTATCATTGTTTTGTTGACTTTGAGAAAAGGAAAAACTGTGTTTTTCATATCGCGCGAGGCGGATTGCATTTGCGAGGTGACAAATAGGGGAATGGATAAGAAAATTCGGTTTTGCTCACTTTGTCGATTGCGTGTTCGGCGGGCGGTGAAAAAAGTACGGGAGGCTTGTGAAGATCCGCCATCGAGTAAAACTCGCTCCTCTCGGTGACCGAATGATAAAGCTCGTCGAGCTTTTTCCTTCCGGTTGCCGTCATTTTTCTCTTCGCCGCTCGTCTTTCCTCGTCCCGTGTTTTCCTCTCAGCTCCCTGTAACGGACGAGTTATAGTCACATGGAACTTTAATAAATAATTTCGTACGTTTCAAAGGAAGCCTGAAGGACAAGACGTGGAGTTAGCTGAACTGCTAACCTTATCGCAGAAAACCTTGATCTGACAGTAACCACGGTGCGAGGGCGGTGTGTAAGAATGGGTGTGCGGGGGTGGCTCCTCGTAAGTGTCGACCTGGATGTGCAGCGGTAAACCCTTTACACCCTTTTGGCTCGAAAAGTCTGTACTTAGACATTGCACTGCCACGTTTATCTGTCATTGATAAAAAATAGTAGATATGAAAACATTTAAACTAAATTAACGATGAGTTGCTTGAAAACGAAACATGTAATTTAAGCAAGAACTTTTACGATTCCGATAACCAGAGTGAAAAAATCATATTAAATCAACAACTGTGACAACATTATTGTATTCGACTGGTAAAAGAATACATGACGAGTGGAATTTTCATTATTTAAATGAATTGGGTATCATCATCGAAATAAACGCAAAAATCAGAAAAAAAATTGAATAAAAGAATACGAATAAAAAAATAACAGCGTTCGTAAATAAATAAAAGTGTTCACTGATCGTTTATTTACCGAATAATGTACAATTAAGTGGTTAATTAATATGTAAAATAATTCTTACTTTTGCTGATGACTCGAGGGGATTCCAGTAAACCGCGATCGCGTTGTGGGCGACTTCCTCGATGCAGCCGACCAGGCCAACGCTGTTCTTCGTATCTGCAATAGTCGGACGGAATTTTTCGTTCTCAATTTTCCGCCACGAATTTATCAACTGTTGCTTTTCGTGTTCTTTTCTTACACTAGTTTGTAACGAATATTTCAACAATCTCCTACGTCTTACCGAATATCCATCTTGGCGACGAAAAATTAGGATAGCGTGCACAAAAAAGTGTATTAATTGATACTTGACGATTCTTTTTTGTTGATATTGTAAATGTTCAATAAATTTCGCCCATATTCATCTTTTAAATCGAAATTTTGCCATGTCACTTGCTGTCGTTATTCTCTTCAGCTATGAATCACTTTGGTACGAAAAAAAATTGCGATGACGAGACGAGTTTTCCCAGTGAATCTACCAAGGGGGGCTGAAGTCGCGAGACTTTCTGGGAATCTTGTTAGCGGCTGTTAACGCTTCTGCCATACATTTTGCATGTTTAAGGTGGTTGGATAAACATTATATAAACGAATATGTTGGTTTGACTCACCAGCATCGAGTATGCGTTGTTTCACCGAGTGTTGTCTACCGTGCCAGAATTGCCACGCTTTTATCTCGTCCTCGGGACTCTTTTCCTCTCGGAACATCAGCATGACGACGCTCTTAAGGACAAAATCAACAAATAAAAATGAACAAAATACACAAAACAAGAAAAACAAAGAAAAAATAAATTTCACTGAACAAGTTGGAAAAATAATTAATCAAGACTTAAGAAAAAATAAAGGCAGACAAAAATACGTTTCGACATGCGAGGCGCGTCGTTCCGTAAAATAATCGGACTCGAGGGGCCGAAAACTTTCACCGCGAGAGCACTTCGAGCGAGTTCGCGTAACTTGCTCGGATAACGTTTTACGCGGTCGATTAATTTACTCGATAAAAACAACGACAAAACGAAAAGGGTTCGTTCTTCGGGATGGCTAAAAAATTTCATGTCATTGCCATTATTATTATTAATTATTATTTCAATTATTCAGTTATGTATTATTCTATAATAATAATAATAACTATTATTGAGCAAAGAAAAAAAGCCTAGATTTCTAAAATGCGCGTGGTGAAAATTCGTGGGAAAATTGAAAACTAAAAACATCACAGCTCGGGGGGCCGTTTTTTCCGAAGATCCGAGGATTACGTAGCGATCGAGACATATGAAAGAATCAAGGTCGTGATTAGAAAAAAAATTTACGGCCGTTTTCGTGAAGCAATACCTGTAGTGTCTTTTTTTACGATGCAGAAATGAATGATAATTCTATTAATTAATTCGGTGAGCCCACGTTTATTTACATGTAATTTAGTATGATGAAAAATCTCGAAAGGTGCTTTCTCCCGTTCTCTTTCCCTCCCTCCCTCTCTCTCTCTCGTAGAGATCCATAACCGGACACGTGACAAACAGCTTTGCCTTTTGAATAATTAATGCGTATGTGAGCTTGACACTCGGTTGAATCGGCGCAAATGCTCGAAGCACCTTCACAGTTTGTCTGTTTAATCGCTAGTGCACTAATCTTATTCCTGTCATTTTGTAAAAGTACACACATATTTCGCTTCCATATACGCATACGTGTATAAATGCGTGGTGTCACGGTGTATCGCCACAAGCGCGATAGAGAAGCGAATTTTTCGTGTTTCGGGTGAATGGATGTAGATTTATATATATATATATATATATATATAGAATCTCGGAACGCACGTGGATAATTCTCGTCGCATTCGCTACCACGACAACAATCGTACGTATTCAACAAATAAATAACAAACATTTCCACGCGCCAGCAGCGATAAATAATCAATGAAGAAATTCTTTGTGAATTCATTTATGGAAATAAAAGTAGGGCAAAATTAATCAACAAAATCGTAACTCGCTTATCCACGAATTATAAGGTAGAAAAAAAATTATATTTTCTTCGTCAATTAATTAAGGTGAATTCTCGATAAATTTATAGGAATAGCGATGAACAGTATTTTCAAAAACAAAAGAAAAAATTCCTCAAGCCCAACAATTGAGATAAAAATTCTACGAAAAAATTTCCTCGAAATTTAATTCGAATAACTGGAAGAAAAATGTAAAAAATCAAATTAATTTAAAAAAAAAACGGAATATTCTCGATAAGCCAATGGAAATAAAAATGCCGAAGCGAGTATTCCCAACACCCTTAATCGTAATCATGGATTATCTTTATCAGGCGCGTTCTAATAAATTTCTCCGGATGTCGCAACGCGCAAAAAGAATACGCGAAATAAAAGCGATCGATAGCAATTGCGGTTTCTTTTTTTTCCTGCCACGGGAAAAAGATAACTAAATACTCCACGCCTTCGATTATCGCGACGGGACGTTTACGTGGCTCCGACGGCCGTTAAGTGTACGCGCGAGACTCTTGGAATGAACTTGCCTACCGCGTTCGATTGGCAATTAACGGGCAAGCCGCGGCGCGTTATCGCTCTTGGTCGACAAAAGGAAAAACGGAAAAAAATAAACAAAACGAAGGAATTTAAAAAAAGCAATAAACGTGGAAAAAACATGATATAATAAGAGAGACGCGGGGCCGATTATCAGAATGAAAGGAACAAATGCAGCAGCGACTGGTATAAGCGATACCGATTCTGCATAACGGTACCTCTCGAACCTTCAATGAGGAGACTTGCAACGCGATATAAATGACTCGTTGACGACTCGTTTTTCTCTCATTGCACGCTCCCGGTATTTTTTATATTTTTTTGGTATATTTCTTTGCGTGCAATAATAATAATAATAACAATACTACCACTACTTCTACTACTAACATGAATAAAAATATTTCGAAAAATAAAAAAATCAACGTATACCATCAATATTATTTCGATTATGATTTCTTTAAATTGTTGACGCCAAAAATAATAATAGTACTAATGATACAAAAATCATAACCTTAAATAATCAATAAGTTAATATTATTATTAATCAATAATATTATAATATTAATTAATATTATTAATTAATTAATTAATATTATAATATTATAATATCAATAATATTATTATTAATCAATAATAATAATCAATAATCAATAAGTTATTATTATTATTATTATTATTATTTGTGGAAATTATTCACGCCAACAATAATAATATTACTTATAATCATGAATACTGAATAAATTATGATAATAAAAGAAGGATTATGATTATCATGGTTATGATTTAAAAAAAAATACTCACGCTAACAATAGTAATTATACTAGCGATAAAAAATCATAATTATAAACATCGAATTAATAATGATAATGAATAAAAGTATATTATAATTTTCATCTTGCTTATGGTGCTTTGAAATTATTTACGCCTACATTGATAATAGTACTATCAATAAAAATGAATACCACGCGAAAAATAAATAATAGTAAGAATAAATAAATTAATACTGAATAAATGATAATTATCGTTATCGCTACTGTTGTTATTATTACAATTCTTACTGTTAATGTTATAACAATACTGATCATGATTGTTATTCTTATAAAACGATTATTATCATAATACGCAAGTAAAATGAAGAAAAACCAAATAAATTAATATCGAATTTTAAGATCAATCAAGTATGAATAACCATGAAAAAAATAAGTGCTTACAACAACCAAAATATTACACCAGTATGATTGCAATATTAGGGCAAAGATATTTAAAAAAAACCATTACCTTCACAGTTTGACCGGCCTTGAGAAGTGGCTTGTCTGGGTCGGGCACGTAGTCGAGCGTTATGCCGTAAAATTGTCCCTTATTAATGTACGTTATTCTGTCGTCCTCTCGTCTCTGCGACGTACTTATCGGCGATTCGAGATGATACTTGAAACCGTACGCCGAATAGCTGCGAATGAGATCTCAATGATGTTTCTTCTCTTCAGAAAAGAGTATGTGATGAACAAGAGAAGAGCTATATATATATATATATATATATATATATATATATATATATATATATATTAGACTGATTCAGAAAAAAAAATTCCTTCTGGATTCTCGTGCTATTGTTGGGCACTGATAAAACAAAATTTCTCTAAAAAGATGGGCGCGCTCACTCAATTTTTAGAGGTGGCTATCTCGACTTTTTTGTATTTGAATTTTTTTTAACGAACGTATTGCATTTAAGCATAGTCATGGCTTCGGATTACAGATACAAATCACATCCAGCAGCTTTTTCGTAACAAAAATTAACTCTAACAATTTGAAAAGGGTGCAATATTCACAATTCAAATCCAGGTAGATCAATAATGACGTCTACACTACTCTCGTTATTCATGTAGATTTATTTATACTCATTAACATTTCGCACTTTTTACGAAAAATTAAATTATAAGCTTTTATTCATAAATCGTATATTTACATTTTCAAAATGCTACGCTTATATTATCTTCAAACTCATTTACATTTCTTCCCAGCCTTTCTCAAGTTCGTTAACATTTTGGGCAGAACGAAAATGTGCAACGTTGAACAGTTTGTCCAAATCTCTCTTAAATTTACGCTCCTTCGATATTTGTGACGGCAAATTCTTTTTAACTCGATTTTTTAAAAGTTGTTTCCAGATTAGATGGAGTTTTATTGATTTCAAGATTGCGTTATTCAATCGACGCGTTGGAATTTCAGCACATTTCCATTGTTCGAAAATTTATTTCATCGTTTCGTGTGCACTTCGACGTGTGGTCAGTTTTTCTCTGTTATGTTTGTAAAAGAACAAACTCAAAACTTTTCCGATTTTTATCCGTAATCCGAAGCCATGACTATGCTTAAATGCAATACGTTCGTTAAAAAAAATTCAAATACAAAAAAGTCAAGATAGCCACCTCTAAAAATTGAGTGACCGCGCCCATCTTTTTAGAGAAATTTTGTTTTATCGGTGCCCAACAATAGCACGAGAATCCAGAAGGAAATTTTTTTTTTGAATCAGTCTAATATATATATATATATACACACACACACACACACACACACACACACACACACACACACACACACACATATATGTGTGCACACGTGTGTATATATATATATATATATATGAAGAGAGGGGGGGGGGGCAAATTTAGGAATAGCGAAAAAGTTTTTAATGTTTATCAGTGACAGTGTCAAATATGATAAATCCCGAACGCCCCGCCGGTGGTGCCTTTTTACTTTTTTTTTATTCCCTGCGTCTTTCTTTCGTAATTATCGTATGAGACGGCGAGCGCAAATTGCGAAACACTATTGCGTGTGGCCGATAGATCGAGAGTACCTTCGTAAACATTTTTTTTTTCAATGCACACACACACACACACACACAAACATACACACACATACACACACCCAGAGATATACATCTATATACATATGTATTACAAAGTGTATACTATATATTGTGTGCGGTGCTCATAAATATCCACACGTGTGTGCATATAAATATTGCAAAGTAAAAAGGTGCGTGACAAAAAGCTTTTGCGACGACGATAACACGCTATCGAAAGGAAACCATGTGTCTTAACGATAAAACGATATTATACGGACGCTTATGCACGCATGTGTGTATATATATATATATATATATATATATATATATATGTACACTTATGCATGAATCTACTTATTTATTTGTGTTTGTTTATAAGTGAAGGTTTGAAATGAACAAATATGAAGCAGGTCACTGATATATATATAAACAAAGTGTAAAATCTCAAGCAATGTATGTTAAAATGGCGATGGGAATTAGTAGAAACACCCCAAACTATATCTGGCGATTGGAAGCCGGATGGAGACAATGGAAGTCGAAGTATGAAAAAGGGTGGCAAGATATCTACTTGTAATAATGAAGATGAGGGATTGTGGATGGCAAAAAAAATGCATAATGGACGAAGTAAGAGCAATTATGTATGGTAACCGATAAAAATGGGAAAAATAAACAAAAGAAGCCATGGAAAGCGTACGTGACGGGGAAGTCTGGCAAACCGTCTAGAATAGAAATGTAAGGGAGCTGGAAAGAAAAATAGTAATTGAAAATAGGTATACACCTGGAACATAGGAATACAGGTATGCAAGATGGAAAAACATTGGGAGGGCAAGATGGTTAGCGTAGAATTAAAAGAAACGTGGGCGAGGATAAGATGTAGAATATGCAAGCAGGAAATAAAAAAAATCGGGACACATTTGCTAGTGTACGGAATTTAAGGGAAAAATAAAGCAAGAAATAGTAAACAAACTGGAGCGATGGATGGAAAATAGCAGGGGGATAGAAATTGACCGGAAATTTGGAGCGGAACTGAAAATGCAACCGGCAAAGCATTTGGATATATATGGATATATGGATTTGGATTTAATGGATGTATATAGGAAAACCAATGTAAAATAATTGATGTAAATGAGAGGCATTCGTGTAAACCCCCTTAAAAAGGGCGAGGCACGCAGGCAATTTTCTTCCAAACGAAGCGAGATACGAAAAAAATGTTCAATACATTAGTTACATGGTTTCGAGGGGGATGGTGTCTTTGAATTTTTTCCAAAGTCGAAGTAAGTCAAGGTCATTCGAGGATCAACATTGGCTTTTGAAATCGGATGGTGTATTTGTTCTTCCGGAAATCGAAGGAGCATTCAATTCCAGGTCTAAAAGTACTGGTACGCTATGGTCTCAAAACTGAAGTATCATGTGATATTCATTGAAAAAGAAAAATAAATCGGTTTACTTTTTAACGGAGACTTTGTCCTTGAAATGTAGCGGGAGATGTTGGCGGCTCAACATGAGCAGCTAGAAGAAGAGGAGGGATGCCTCTATGGACCAGGCATTGCCGATTAGCGATAATTATAAACACATTACAAAACTTTAAACGCGTTTTTCTCGAAGAAAACGTTTTTAAAAATGGCTGACATTCTCCTGACCGCTGTAATTAACATATCGACCTGAAATTTGGAGAGCATACTCAGAAAATATGTCTTCACGGAATGACGGATCGTTTTTTTTTCGATAGATACATTTTTGCATTTATTATTTATCTTTTTATGCGAAAAAAACGCGAAAATTCGATTTTTTTTTAAATTGCCGCCATTTTCCGAAATTTGTACTAAACGAAAAACCCATCCGTCATTCCATGACCAAAGGGTCACAGATTGATAATATGCTTTGAATTTGTGTTTCAGATCAACAAAGAGGGGGCAGTGATGTCAGCCGTTTACCTCCCGCGATTTGAGGACCTGTTTTCGCGTAGCTGTAACGGCCGCCATTTTGGTTTTTGTTTCTCGAAATTTTTTTTTAACGTTCTGTATATCATGAATAAAAGCAAGCAAAAAACCGCACTCAAAAAGCTTTACTCGTTTCCTTTAAAAAAATAAAATGTAAACACCTGAAATATGGCACTCCAAGGACAAAGTCTCCCTTAACGGCGTGGACATTGCTGGGGCAATTCGCAATGTCAAGAAAAACAATGACTCTTTCTAACAATCGTTTTCATTGGCAACCAACGATTCCTGGTTTTTCATCAGGGGTCATTTTTTCTTCATCAATAATTCCCGGTTGCCAATGGCAACGGATACTATCAAGAGTCATTGTTCATCTTGGCATCGCGATTGCAACAAGTTCAATGATAAAGTATCACTTCTACATTGGACGTTATCAACTGTGAATAGTAAAAATAAGAATGGATCGATATACAATGGCCGAGAAAATCGAAAACAATTCCACAATCCGATCGAAAGTTCTACGCCATGAGTTACTCCTCTCGGGGTATCGATCTTCGTATAATATCATACGCAGAATAATATCGATCGATTTTGTCGATTTCGTCGAGCCGTGGATACTTCTCGACGTGAATATTCCACGAGAGGAATTTTTTTAGACTGAACTTTTGGGTTTCATAATTTTGGCGAATTGAGCAGTCTATTGGACCGTCAAAGGGTGGGTGATAGGGAAACAGAAATTCGATTGTATTGAATTACGTTTATTGGTGTTCTAGGATTGAAATGTCGAGACGCGAAAAATGGCCTCGATAAAAAAAAGTGTCACTATGTAAACTAAAAAATCGAAAAAGTGTAAATAAAAATAAAAAGCAGTAAGAAAGTAAATTGCGAAGGAATACTCACATTTTTGGTATCTGTATCTTGTCGGCATCGTTTTGTCGTCCAAAGTCGTGCCAGGGCCTCGATCTGGGTGGATTGGGGCTGGCGTTTGGCGCGGTCGAGCCAGCGGATACGAGACCGCCCCGCGGTACCTGGGCCTGCGCGTGTCCTTGTTGCAATTGCAGCTGCAACGGCTGATGATGAATGACGGCACCGTTGTCGAGGACGACCGCGGTGCCCGCGTTCGCGCCACCGGGACAGAGCTCCGTGTAGTCGAAGGAGGACTGGACAAAGGAAAGACAACGAGAGTGATGAGCTGTTGTCGAAGATCGGGCCGCGGAAGTGCTTCGGGACAAGTTGAAGGCTAAGGGCCACTTGGTGTACCGCGCTCATCAGGCCGATTCCACATTTCGAAAAAATCGTCGAATGCTTTTTTCCCCCATACGCCCGCAGTGAGAGTGGCGCGAGTAAAGTTTCAAGGTCGACAGGGTGAGAGAAGGTGAACGCGCAGAAGGGAGACGCTGGCGCCATGATGTGAAAAGAAAGACAAACGAGGTCTGCGGTCTCGTAAAAACCAGGCGTGCGTGCGACATTCGCGGCCTGGTCGCGCGTTTCCAAAACCGCCGTCATTGTTAATAACCTCCGCTTCCTCCGCTGACGTGATGTTTGCACTCTCGCAGTCTTTTTACAGCGTATTTATGCGGTCGGGTGACCCAATGAGCGGTTACTTCCGCAAACAAGTGTGGGGAAGCTATTGTGGGTGAGCCAGTTGCAGGTTGTTCGATACCACCTCAACCGGATCCTCGTTTCGAGTTTGCGGGGGTATATTGGGGTGTCTGGGCCAGTGGGTGGACTTGTTTGGGTTTACTTCGAGGGATGTCCTTTCCGAAGAGGAAGGACGACCACGAGCTTCCCCAGTGAAGAATATTGACATTGAGAGGCGGGTGTGACTAACCTGATGAAGCGCCGCCGGTGGATGATGATCCTGTCTAGGTGTGACGGCGTCCGCGCCGATTCCGGAGTCCGGACTTGGCAGGTCGACAGTCAGCACTTTACTGCTGCTCGAGGAGGATCTTATCGCGTGCGTCGTCGCGTAAGAACTCGGGACGACCTCGTACCTCGTGTAGGAGGTCGTTGTGGTTGGCAATGAGGAGCCACTGGAGGACGCCAATGGCGGCAATGCGTCACTCGTTACGTATACAGCTGTTGTCTCCTGATGGAGACCCGTCTGATTGCCCGTGTTCGAACCGTTGTTCGCCGACGTCGTTGTGTAAGCTGCCGATTGTAATCTCGGGCTGCATGACGAGTAAGGATCGTAGGGACTGCCGTATTGCTGGACCTGGGAGACGAAAATGTGGGGGGGGTACCGTTGTTAAGCGTAAGTTCCAGCGGACTCCTGAGCTGGCGTGGTCAATGGGCAAGCTAGAGCAGTTTGTTTGGGAGGTGGTGAAAAAGGTTGGAATTCTTGGACATTGGGGTTTGGTTGTCTCGAGTCTATTGCACTTGATGGGTGTGTTTGGGTTGCCAATGTTGGGCGTAAGTTTCAGTGGAACGATAGGCTCGTGTCTTCATCGGGAAACGCTGGAACAGTCTTTCGGGAGGATGTGGAGCATGCCGGAGGTGCCTGAAGGTGACATTCCAGTGAGATTTGCTATCGGAAACAGCTAGAACAACAATGCCGAGAACTGGCATAGCTTTGGTGTTTGTTTGGGCAAACACTACCGAAAACCCAGCCTATCAGGCCCGAAAGTTGGTTGTCTTTAGTCCGAAGCACACGGAGGCAGGTAAAGGGTAATGGTTCGATGTCTTAGGTACTCCAACTCCGAGCATCGGGACTAGGATGTAGATTATGAGAATGGCTAGGACGGTCGATCAGTGAACTCAGCCGACAGGAAGTTTATTTCTGAGCTGAGAGGTCCACAAGTTGGAAAATGCCAATGCGCTAAACGGAAGCAACGAGCCTTGGCCGTGTCCAGTCCCGATAATCTGGTACCGATGGAAAGAGGCAATGTCCGAGTTTGCAGCAAGGCCGAAGGTTCAAGCGCGATGCTATCGCGACGAACGAGCCGATCGGTGGGAGAAAGAAGGAAGAGAGAGAGAGAGAGAGAGAGAGAGGCGGAGGGAGACAAATGCGATTTTCCATTGCACAGGCAGGGGGTCCGTTACCTGTAGCTGATGCTGATGATGGTGATACATTCCTGGCGGCGTTGGGCTATCCGGTTGTTCCTGTTTGTGCCGTTTGCTGGACTGCTGACCTCCCCGGGACGAGCTCAGGTCTTCGGGTTCTCTCTTGACCCCTGTTATACCACCGCCATTGCCACCACCGGCATTGCCAGCTCCACCGCCGTTGGTGCCACCTGACGAGTTATCGTGACGCAAAGCTTGCGGACTCAACGGCATTGAGATACCACCTTGAAGACTTTGGCCAGGACTGTGGGACTGCTGATTGTACTGGTGAAGAAAATGGTGAAGTTCGCCGTTTCCGCTCGCCTCGTTGCTCTCCATACGATTCGAGCCTGTCGAGCCCTGGCTCGCTTCCTGCACCAGTAGCTTCTGGCCCATCACACCCCTTCAACATCACCAAACGGATTCAAATTGTTACTCTCCGTGGATCTCCAGCTGACGCGAGGGATACGATGTGGAGAATGGAAAAAGAAGAAAAAAAAATGCACAAGCAGCAGATCGATCTGTTTGTGAAGAGGGCTTAAAGAGGCGCGACGAATATGCAACGTCAACGCCACCCAAGGGTCGCCCCGACCCTTTCGCAAACAGTCTCAAGGCCCTGGCAATTTTTCCTCGTTATTTAGATCGGCAAAGCCGAATCCACGGGACGAGAGATGAATAGCAAATGGAACGCAAACAGTTGGCTTTCGCCTGTAAAAAAGGGAATCGTAAATCATTTTTCCGGGTCCTTAGGGTGGCCTGCGGCCTCGGTAACCGTTTGAAAAAAAAAAAACGTCATTCGGGGTCGTTCCAAAAGTACGCAAAAAATGCTGTTACGCTGTCGATGATACCGAACTCTTTATCGACTTCTCTCGAAAATTCGCGAATAAATAAAATTCTCGCTCGATCCTAGCTCTAACGTGGAGTCCTCGATTCTTCGTGTAATTTACATCTGCAGCCACAAGCGACAACAATTTCCCACAGTTTTATGACGCATAAATCCTCACTGAGCTCATCTTCTCATGGTCCTCGACACTGATCGTATTCGATACGAAACGGACGATGAAAGCAAGAGCGAGAGAGTGAAAGAGAGATAAAGAGCAAGATGGCGAGTCTCACATCTCCCTCTACAAATTCTTCCATGTATTATTTATTATTTTATATTATTCGCCCAACAAGCGCGCTTTCTTTGGCTCTCTCGCAGTCTCGCGTTACATCGAGCATGAGTATTAAACCATACTGGTAGACAATATCACGAACGGTGGCAATAAAATTTTTTTAAACTTCTTTAGAGCTTTCACAGCGACAAGGAAGTCTAAGGAGAGGGGCAGGGGGGGAGGAGATGGAGAAAAAGGATGTAAGGAGAATCCTCTTGCGCTATATGTACATACACATACGCACGTATGTGTATATATATGGGGCATTCCATACCAATTCGACCTGGGTAGGACCTTCGACCCCTCAAATCTGGTTCCCGATTTTTCCTATCATTACTCTCACTCTATCAAGCAATTACAATTTTTTTTCAGATTTTTCAAAATAAATTTGAGCGTGCCATGAATTCTTGATTTTTTTTTTTTGAACACCTCGATGGCCGTGATCGAAAAATCTGAAAAAATTCCCAAAAATACAGTGTCAGATATGAAAACTGTTGGTGTAAAATTCATAATGTCTGGGCTTTTGCTTCAACCCCTAATTAGGGTTTATGTCAACCATGATGAAAAAAAAATCGAAAATTACAAAACACACTTTAGAAAAATCGTAGAATTTTTTTTTAAAATCTGGTATTATGCGTACAAAATTTCGAGAAACAGTCTACAATAAATTGACCTCTGCTTCTTATTTTTTTCATTTTTTTGCTCAAAAAGCTGAAAAACGGGTTCAAGCAAAAGCCCAGACATAATAAATTTTACACCAACATTTTTTATATCTGATACTGTATTTTTGGGCATTTTTTCAGACTTTTCGATTACGGTCATCGAGGTGTTAAAAAAAAAATTCAAAAATTCATGACGCGCTCAAATTTATTTTGAAAAATCTGCAAAAAATTGTAATTGCTTGATAGAGTGAGAGTAACGATAGGAAAAATCGGGAACCAGATTTGAGGGGTCGAGGGTCACACACAGGTCGAATTGGTATGGAATGCCCCATACATATATATATGGATATATTTGTGAAGATATTTTGAGCCTGTTATATTTATGTAGTGTTGGCTACCAGCACGTCTGGTTACTTAAGGTCAGACCTCAAATCGACTGTCTTCAAAATCACCTTTCCCTATACATATATATATATACAAGGACGAGTTTTCGTGTATCTTTTTCTTTCTCGTTTATATATATATATATATATATATATATATATATATATATATATATATATATATATATATGTATGCAATCTATAAATATATATCGTATAAGTACCTTACGCGAGGATCAAAAGCGAGGCGTCTCTCGGCATTATGTGAAGTAGTTAACATGTTATATTTAGCATGATAATGCGTATCCACAAAGACGTCTACCCTTATAAACTGCCAACGCTTTCGGTATATATGATATTTTTACATTCTTATTTCCTTATATATATATATATATATATATATATATATATATATATGTATGTATATGTGTGTGTGTATGCTTGTGTGTAAGCATAAAAGTTCTCGGATGAAATTTACCCCCTTGAGGCTCGATCTCTTTCGTACCGCTTGCTCGCGGACTTGATCTTCTTCGTACCTACGGTCAGATGCATCGAGACAATAAAAACGTTTCTTTTATTTTGCTCTCCCCCCCCCATGGGTCCACCCCTTGCTCGTCGTCTCGGTGCCTTGCCTCAGCGCGTTTGCTATCCTCTCGATACCTGATCTCCCCCTGGTTTCCTGCGGGCTGCGAGGCACGAGGAGGCCCTTTTCGGCGTTAAGGGGGGAAGTCCGCCGAAAAATTAAGGAATCTCAAGTAAGCGCGAGGCTATGAAGTACGCCGGTGGATGGATGGAGAGAGCCAGGGCGACGGGAGGAGAGAGGAGGGGGAGAGAGAGATCGTCATAACCCCGAGCTATGAGGGGTTGTTTCTTTCTATGGATTTTTTCTTGTTTTTTTTTTTTTCATTTCTGTTGCCCTATGAATTCGGCTTAAATGAAATGGATCCGCGGAATGAGCGGGAGAGAGAGAGAGAGCGCGAGAGAAAAGAGAATGAGCGATGAAACGTTGTGCATTCCTTTTGCACGCTCGATCGAGTAATGTGATGCTAATCCCTACTGATGCTTTTATGTTCCTCTCTCTCTCTCTCTCTCTCTCTCTCTCTCTCTCTCTCTCTCTCTCTCTCTCTCTCTCTCTCTCTCTCTCCCTTCTTTACTCCTTTCTTTCGTCTGGACCTGTCGCGAAAAATCTCGAGAGCCAACGAACGAAACGTCACACGTGTGTATGTGTACTTGATGAAACGGAACGCTGAACAATCGAGATGCGATTAAGTTGATTGGTAGAAATAATTAGTGACCAATTATTGCTGCGAGATGGCCGTCGAATTTCCATACTAATATATTTTTTAAACCAAATATATAATAATATATCGATGCCCTGATGGAAATCCGCTTATTGGAATTCGTCAGATTTTAACAAAAAATGTCAGATTTGATAATATTCCGTCAACTTTCAATGAGAAATAATGTCAGAATATGTTATTTATACGACAGAATCTGTCATATTATTTCGAGATTTGACATTTTCTGTGAGAAGTTCATGATTTCTGACCGGAAATTGGAACAGGCTTTACAGAATCTGTCATATTTTATCAGAAAAGTAATGTTATAATTCAGTAATTTCTGTCAGAATCTTACATAATATGTCATATAATGTCGTAATAGTTTTCCATTTTATGTGAGATTTTCGTCATTTAATGTCATTTTTTGATGGAATAAAATGGAATTCTTCAACATTTATAAAATATTATGACCGAATATGTCAAATTATATCATTCTTTCTTATTTTTTGTGAGATTTTCGTCATTAAATGTCATTATTTAATGGAATGAAATGGAATTCTTTAACATTCATGAAATATTATGACCGAATCTGTCAAATTATATCATTCTTTTTTATTTTTTGTCATATAATGACCGAACTTGTTAACTTTTGACATTTTGCATTATAAATATATGATATATTCTGATCAATTTTGACATTTAATTATCGATTCTGATAATAAATTGTCAGAATTCGTCAATATTTGATGGAATTTACATATAATTTTCTAAATTTTAATGACATTTTCCGACACAATGATGACAGAAAGTATCAAATTCTGTGATTTAATGACAGCTGAAATCTGTCAAAATTCAATAAAAATGTGACAACAAATTATGATAAAAATTATCTTTTTCTATCATTTTTTGACATTTTCTGTCATTTTTTTCGATGCAACAATATGTCAAAAAATGGAAAACTGATTTATCATTTTTTGTTAAAAGATGACATTTTCCGACATAAAGATGACAGAAAGTATCAAATTCTGTAATTTAATGACAGCTGAAATCTGTCAGAATTCAACAAAAATGTGACAACAAATTATGATAAAAATTATCGTTTTCTATCATTTTTTGACATTTTCTGTCATTTTTTTCGATGCAACAATATGTCAAAAAATGGAAAACTTATTTATCATTTTTTGTTAAAAGATGACATTTTCCGACATAAAGATGACAGAAAGTATCAAACTCTGTGATTTAATGACAGCTGAAATCTGTCAGAATTCAACAAACATGTGACAACAAATTATGATAAAAATTATCGTTTTGTATCATTTTTTGTCATTTTCTGTCATTCTTTTCGATACAACAATATGTCAAAAAATGGAAAATTAATTTTATCATTTTTTGTTAAAAGATGACATTTTCTGACAATAAGATGACAGAAAGTATCGAATTCTGTGATTTTATGACATTCCGTAAAGTTAACGTAATATGTGAGGTTCTGTCCGATTTTCATAGATTATTTCCGACAGAATCTATCAAAATATGTACGATTCCATCAAATTATGTTAGAATCTATTCATTTTCACAGTTTCTGACATTTTTTAACAGATTTCAACATTATTTGTCGAATTCCAATAAGCGGTTTTCCATCAGGGTGTTTTTATAATATAACATCTATTATTAACATATTAATGAATTAATAAATAAAATCTATTAATCATATTTTGTTATTTATATTATTATGCCACGGATAAAAAGAGAAGGGTTCATCAATAGTCCAAGTTCTCATGCATTTGCATACGACGAAGTCTCAACCCAAACGAACCCAAGGTACAGCAACAACTTTCGAACTCGCAAGGACCATTAATAATGTGAGAAACAAGCAGTAACGAATGACATTCCGATGAAAACAATCGTGATCACAATAATGACGGAGAAGATCGCGAAATGGAAGAATACAGGATAAACGAGCCGGAAGAGTCTTTCGGCAAACCGGAAATCGGGCTTCCGAGTCGCGGAATCCAAGACAAGTGTATTCAACCTGCCCGGACTTGATACGTGGACGAGCTGTGAGTGAGGAGAAGTCGCGGAAAGAGGGGAAAAAGAGGAGGAAGAAAAAAAGAAGAAGAGGAAAACAAACATGTAGAATGGTATTTTATTCGGAGAGGCATTCCATGTGGCAACGCAATGGTGCATACCGGATCGCGTACTATATCTACATGGATACATTATGTATTAAATGTATACAGCGACATATGGGGGCAGGTAATAAGAAAACTCGAAATACAGGTCCGACTAAGTTTGCCCCTCCCGCTTTCCGAGAGCCTCTCTCTCTCTCTCTCTCTCTCTCTCTCTCTCTCTCTCTCTCTCTCTCTCTCTCTTTCTGTATCTCTCAGAAGAGTTTGCGGATATTATGTACCGTTTACTTGCCCGGGTCATTGGTACTGATATCTTCTTCATTGTTTCCTCTCTTCCTCACCTTCGACATTGTCTTACATCAGAGCTGTACCTTGAACCAACTTGTGTCAGCAGGCACACTCAAGTGGCTGTTCTTTCAAGCCCCGACGGAGCAGCGTCTCTACCGAGCGCTCATTTTTTTCCTAACCGTGCAATCTTCAAAATCCCACCTGATTCACGTAGCTACGATTTTTCAATGATTTTCCACAATGCTTAAAAGACCTGATTCCATTGCTATCCAATTTAGTGGGATTCGATGAGTTCAAGTTCAAAGCTACCGTACGGCTGCTGTAATTAACGTATGACGGGAAATCAAAGTCGGTTTTCTAAGTCTATTCACTGGCGTTCCAATACCCCCCCAATGTCTCAAGATCGATAAAACGGCCAAAGAGTTACGGCCGTTTGAATTTGTGGTTCTCCGAATATCCTCAGCAGACGAGCGCACGTTGAGAATGACATTTACGTAGACGCACGTACGAAATGTGGAGTACGGTAGAGGCGGTAAAAAACGGAACTATCCGGAAGAAAAGAAGCAGAGAAGGATGACGAGTGTAGATTGCGCGTGGCGTGCGTAACGAGGCAACGTGACCCCTTAAGAAGAGCGCACGCTTCGCTTGTGACCTTCCTCAGGATGCTCCGGTTCCATTGTGGCCCTTGCCAGACATACGGAATAATTCCGCTGGATTTACCTTCGCGCGGTGTTCCTTCGAAACGAGACATGACATTCGTATACACACACGCACACGTACACACGTGTTCCTTCCCTCCTATCTACTTTCGTCATTATCCTCGCCATTGCGACACTGAAGATAAAGAAAAACATTTTTGCCCCCGCGCGGCCTCGAAGACTTCGCGATATGCCGTGTGAGGTCTCGCGGCTTTGAGGTTAGACGTTACGACGCCATTTTGTCGTTGCGTTTGGGAATCTTGTCAGGAGCGAAGAGAGATCGTTAGAGCGTGCGAAAGAAAACGTACTCGAGCTGTCAGGAGCCATTATTGAGGGAAGAAAAAACAATGAAGTGCTCACGTACAGGACTCCTGTAATAATTGTGACCTCGGAAAGGAGCAACCGCGGTTGAAGAGGGAGGGGGGGGCAACGAGGTAAATTCCAGGGATAACCCAGGAGGTTCTTGAGTCATCCCTGGGTGTGACCTTAGTTCGTAGTACTCGGCCGAGTCGTCCACGCTGTTATTTATAAAGTCCGGATTGTCAACGCGCTCGCGCAACCGGCAATAAAATTATCATCGTAAATTTGAATAAACGAGAACGTGACGGTCGTCCTGATGCTCTTTACGTGGCGGGCATAAGTCCCCAAGGAGGAGGAGGAGGAAGGGAAAAATGAATTTACGAGAGAGGAAGAGAGAGAGAGTAGGCACCGAGGTTATGGTATATCATCAGTTTGAACTCAAAATGGCCCAACGGAGCCGCTCGTTTTTCTATTTCCACCGTTCGTTGTAAAGCTCGTTATACTTTTTCCCTCCTCATCTTCATTTTTTTCTCGGAGCCTACGAACGACAGTACCGACGACGATACGACGAAGATACGTCGACTCTTTGAGTTTTTATGACGTGAGACCGGTGGCAATTGTTGGGTCAGATGCCACATAAGGGGTACACTGAGAAGAGATCCTCGCGTAACGATAAAGCAGGAAACGAGACCTGTGTAACGCACGGGACGCCTCTCTGGACAACGAGACTCAACTGCTTATTTTGTTACACACTCGTGAAACGTCACTCGAATGCCGAGATCTAATGTTCCGGGGATCATAGCTGGAGTTGATTCGCAATATTGCGTTGAGGATCCGATAAGAACTTGTCCAGATGGACTGGGATTAGAGGAGCATGTAAATAGGGACGAAACCTGGACTGCTGTTTGCCCAAGACTATAACTAGAACTTGTCCAGAATTCAGATGGAGACCAGTCCAATACTTGGACTGGAACCTGTCTGGAAGTTCAACTGGTACCTGTCCGGAATGCAACTAGGACTTGTCCAAAGCAAAACTAGGACCTGGGCAGAATCTTGACCAGGGTTTGTCTAGAACTTGGATCGAGACCTGTGTAACGCACGGGACGCCTCTCTGGACAACGAGACTCAACTGCTTATTTTGTTACACACTCGTGAAACGTCACTCGAATGCCGAGATCTAATGTTCCGGGGATCATAGCTGGAGTTGATTCGCAATGTTGCGTTGAGGATCCGATAAGAACTTGTCCGGATGGACTGGGATTAGAGGAGCATGTGAATGGGGACGAAACCTGGACTGCTGTTTGTCCAAGACTATAGCTAGAACTTGTCCAGAATTCAGATGGAGACCAGTCCAATACTTGGACTAGAACCTGTCTGGAAGTTCAACTAGTACCTTTCCGGAATCCAACTAGGACTTGTCCAAAGCCAAAACTAGGACCTGGGCAGAATCTTGACCAGGGTTTGTCTAGAACTTGGATCGAGACCTGTGTAACGCACGGGACGCCTCTCTGGACAACGAGACTCAACTGCTTATTTTGTTACACACTCGTGAAACGTCACTCGAATGCCGAGATCTAATGTTCCGGGGATCATAGCCGGAGTTGAAGATTCGCAATGTTGCGTAGACGATGCGATAAGAACTTGTCCGGATGGACTGGGATTAGAGGAGCATGTAAATGGGGACGAAACCTGGACTGCTGTTTGTCCAAGACGATAACTAGAACTTGTCCAGAATTCAGATGGAGACCAGTCCAATACTTGGACTGGAACCTGTCTGGAAGTTCAACTAGTACCTTTCCGGAATCCAACTAGGACTTGTCCAAAGCCAAAACTAGGACCTGGGTAGAATCTTGACCAGGGTTTGTCTAGAACTTGGATCGAGACCTGTGTAACGCACGGGACGCCTCTCTGAACAACGAGACTCAACTGCTTATTTTGTTACACACTCGTGAAACGTCACTCGAATGCCGAGATCTAATGTTCCGGGGATCATAGCTGGAGTTGATTCGCAATGTTGCGTTGAGGATCCGATAAGAACTTGTCCGGATGGACTGGGATTAGAGGAGCATGTAAATGGGGACGAAACCTGGACTGCTGTTTGTCCAAGACTTTAACTAGAACTTGTCCAGAATTCAGATGGAGACCAGTCCAATACTTGGACTGGAACCTGTCTGGAAGTTCAACTGGTCCCTGTCCGGAATCCAACTAGGACTTGTCCAAAGCCAAAACTAGGACCTGAGCAGAATCTTGACCAGGGTTTGTCTAGAACTTGGATCGAGATCAGTCGAAAATTTGCACTGACACTGGCATCTCGACCTTCAACAAGTACTTGTCCAGAACCTCAATAAGGACGTGCCTCGAACCTAAACTAGGACCTGTCCAGAACCTCAACTAGTACCTGTCAATTACCTCAACTAGAACATGTCCAGAATCTTGGACAGGATTGGAAGTCCTAGCTCTTAGGACTTCCAATCAAATAACCAGGTGTCCAGTACCAGGGCTTGTCCAGAACTTCAACAAAGACTTGTCCAGAATCTCAACCAGGACGTATCTAGAACCTCAACTGGAGCCTGGTTAGAAACCGGACAACTTCCACTATACCTTTAAGTTTCCATTACCATCCAAACAAACAAACTCCAAACGAATCCTTACCGCGACATGTAGCATTTACGGGTTCCTTTGTGGATTGTTCTATCCGAAGAAGAATGCTCCTCCCCAAATGTGAGTCAGCAGTAACGACCAATGGAATCCCAACGATATATGATTTTCCACGGGATAGTGGTGTGTCCGGTTGTGCATGCAAGGAGTAGGAGAGCAAAGACAAGAGGTCGTAAAGTGCTCGGGATGCAGGAGCGTAACAGAAATTCGACGAGGACGCAGACGAGTGGGTAGCTTGGCATCGTCTCGTAGATTATAACCCACACGTGTCTTCTACCTTCACATTTAGAGGTACACATGTATATGGAGCCTTTCGCTTTTATTGATTTTTTTCCTCTGCCGAATTGCAATACAGTTTTGTCCCAATTGCGACAATAATTGTCAAAATGTTGTGTTTCGTCTCGTATTATATCAAACAAAAAGCCAACTATTTGAGCAAATAAAATATGTAGAAAAAAAGAAATAATGCATAAGAACTGCCGGCGTAGGAACGCGAAGGAATCGATTTATCTTCTCGCGCACTCCCGGAGGTGTTTTATATTTATTGCTGATTTCGTGATCTCGTGACGGGGTTCGCGTGCAGACGGAAAGGAGGAGGCGAGAGCGCTCGAGAGTGACACGCTCGGTATTTAATTTTATCTTCGATTTGTCCCCGACGTCAAAGAAACGCGTCGTGGATTCGCCAAACAAAAAAATAAATTGTCCAAACTCATGACGGTTAATTTATCGGTTTGGCGGTCCAAACGGCGAAAGATTCTAGTGTCGGGATATGTTTCCTGCCTTTTTTTTACGTTGGAGAGAAAATATAAATAAACTAGGGTATGAGGAATGGATGGTTCCTCAAATAAATTAAGGGAGACTTTGTCCTTGAAATTTTCAAAAAAATCAAGCGGCTCAACGTGAGCAGCTAGAAGAAGAGGAGGGATGCCTCTATGGACCAGGCATTGCCGATTAGCGGTAATTATAAACACATTTGTGTAAACATATTACAAAACTTTTTTTAAAAATGGCTGACATTCTCCTGACCGCTGTCATTAACGTATCGACCTGAAATTTGGAGAGCATACTCAGAAAATATCTCTTCACGGAATGACGGATCGTTTTTTTCGATAGATACATTTTTGCATTTATTATTTATTTTTTTATGCAAAAAAAAGGCGAAAATTCAATTTTTTTACATTGCTGCCATTTCCGAAATTTGTAATAAACGAAAAACCCATCCGTCATTCCATGACCAAAGGGTCACAGATTGGTAATATGCTTTGAATTTGTGTTTCAGATCAACAGAGAGGGGGCAGTGATGTCAGCCGTTTACCTCCCGCGATATGAGGACCTGTTTTCGCGGAGCTGCAACGGCCGCCATTTTGGTTTTTTTTTTCAAACAAATTTTTTTAACGTTCTGTATATCACGAATAAAAGCAAGAAAAAAACCGCACTCAAAAAGCTTTACTCGTTTCCTTAAAAAATAATAAAATGTAAACACCTGAAATATGGCACTCCAAGGACAAAGTCTCCCTTAATAAAAAATTAAGAAATTATAAATTAATAAAAAATAATAAACAACTAAAAATAAACGATTTGTTGAACAATTTTTTTTATTGACGAATTCTTTTGGGACTAATTGATATTTGGCCGAGGCACATACGAGGTTTTTGCAAGGATCATCCAAAGGGGAATCTTTGGAGAGATTCCTTCGCGGCTTTCGTGACGGAACGAGGGAGAAGGTTGACGTCGACGAGAAAAATCGTGAAATAATTCATCTCCCCCCATCATTCTGTCTCTTTCTTACGCTCTCACCTTTTTTTAATTTTATTTCGACGACGATCCTCGAACACGATTGCGAGGAACGACGCGCCGCGGGGTATCATCTTTGCTAAATTCGTATCCTGCCCCCCCCCTCTATTTTCACATCCCCGCCATTACTTGCAAAATACGCTGGGGAAAATTCCCGTCTCCTTTCAATAATTAATAACGATCATTGCAATATTGACGAACGAAAGAAATTAACAAAATCTTTTTTGCAGCGAGAAAAAAAGGAAAAAGAAACGCATTTGATTATGAAAAAAACGAGTAAACAATGAGATGCGTAGACGAAAAAATATAAAGAAAATAAATGAATAATGAAACTGATCACTAAAAATAAACGATTAGAACAAAATAAGAAAAGTAGACAGATAGATAAAAAAGAGAATGAACCAATAGAGTAATTGATAATTTAAAAAACGATCAAAAAAATTAGAAAAAGTAGATTAAAAAATCAAAAATAAAATTAAAAAATGATAAAAGCATAATAAAATTCGTTCCATCATGAGAATAAACTCAGGAGATGCATGACAATGAAAATTGGATTAAAATCGTCGTTCTCGCTTCAGCGATTGCAACAGAAAAAAAAATATTCACGCTCGTAGGGAGATGCATGAAAGGAGTCGAGAATTTTTAACGATCCGGTCTCTCGTACAAATTGTCAAGATCTTATCGTTTCTCTCTCTCTCTCTCTCCGGCTTTAGGCTCAAGATTCGAGGGAAGATTACAGGAGAGGATCCTTTTCTATTCACCCTTAAGCTCCACTCGGCCGCGATCTCTTCGAGATAAGGACGAAAGAAAAAAGTACAGAATCCATCGCGGATAAATTTTGTCGAATTTGCACGCGCGCACCTTAAGCCTCCTCACTGTAGCCATACTTTTTCGTTTTTATTACGAGATTAAATGAAGAAAAAACAGAGGAATTAAAACAATCTTTACACCCGAGTCTAAAGAGCGTATTAATGTTATCTTTTGTTATTACGCGAGGCCAAAAATATTTGGCAATCATCTTTTCAACAGCAGCACAATGGTGCTGTGAAAAATATGAAATATAAAAAATAATTCTTCTTTCATAGCCATTCCTAGTTTTATTTCATTCAAGTGCGAATTTATTTATTTACTTATTTAAAATTTTAGTCGCTTTTTTATTTACATATTCACTCGTATCCGTAGACTTACTTATTGATTAAATATTAAATAATTAATTAAATGAATTTGCAAAAAATTATTCAAGATAATTAATTTTAACATTAATCAATAATGGATTAGAACATTAATTAATTTAAACGAGAAAAATGAATTTAAATATTTACCGAAACGATAATTAATTTAAAAACATTATTCCCTTTATGATTAATTCGAAAAAAGAAAAAACAAAACTGCTCTTCCCTAGCAAGACAAATTTGAACGAAGCCTGGGGGTACACGTTACCCCCTGTGCGAGTAAGAAGGTTGGTTTTTTTTTTTATTCATTTTGAAATTCAGTACGTTGGGGGCTTTTCTCAACAGTAAATTACGAGATATGCTAAGCGTCCGATATAAATCAAAAGTGGGATCGAGAAGAGAGACGAGGCTTTGGCTCTTGCCACCGTGGAATTAAAGGGTCGAAAGGGCCACCCCTATCATGTGGGGCAAAAGAGAGAAAAAAAAGAACGAACGAACGACCGAAGGTTACGTGGGGACGCCAAAGTGCCTTGAGAAATCAGGGAAGAAGACAACCCTTGTGTCACTTTTGGGGTGAGAACGTTTTCGGGCAACGATATGTCGTCATCCTGGCACCCTAAAGGGCGTAAATGACGAAGTATACCACGTGAGATCACCGTAAGCCGAGACTTTTTATTTTTCATCAATGGACATGCAGAGTTCCATAGGGACCTTTAGGGGTAGTTTGCAAACCGAGCAAATGGGCCGGAATGAAATAATATTTTCTCGTACACAAGCCACGTGCACGCGAGTTTCCCAAAACTTCCCCAGTCTCAAAAAAATCGAGCTCCGTTTATTTAGTCCCAAAAGGGACCATTTTCAAATTGGCTATTTGTGGGATAATCGGAGCTACCGATACAAAATAGTCAGTCCAATACTGGGATTTTTTTACTTGCAGAGGGATGAAAAAATCAGAATCAAATAGGGGTTGAAAGGTGACGAAAATAAGTTAAAAAATAGAAAACTTTAGGGGTAGTTTCTAAACCGAGCAAATGGACGGGAATGAAATTAAAACATTTCCGTTCACAAGCCACGTACACGCGAGCTTTCCGAAATTCTCCTAATCTCAAAAAACCAAGCTTTGTTTATTTAGTCCCAAAAGGGACCATTTTGAAATTGGCCATATGTGGGATAATCGGAGTTACTAATAGAAATTAGTCAGCCCAAGATTTTTCGAAACTTGCGAGAGGGATGACATAACGAGAATCGAATAGGGGTTGAAAGTTGACGAAAAAGTAAAAAATATAGGAACCTTAAGGGGTAGTTTACAAGCAGAGCAAATGGGCCGGGATGAAATATAATTTTTTCGTTCACAGGCCCCGTGTACACGAGCGTCCCAAAATTTTCTCAATCTCAAAAAAATTGAAGTCTCGTTTATTGAGTCCCAAAAGGGGCCATTTCCAAATTAGCCACTTGTGGGATAATCGGAGCTACTGATAAAAATTAGTCAGCCGGAGACCAGGATTTTTCGAAACTTTCAAGAGGGATGAAAAAGCGAGAATCAAATAGGGGTTGAAAGTTGGCGAAAAAGTTAAAAATATAGGAACCTTTAGGGGTAGTTTACAAGCCGAGCAAATGGGCCGGGATGAAATATAATTTTTTCGTTCACAAGCCCCGTGTACGTGAGCTTCCCAAAATTTTCTCAATCTCAAAAAACTTTAAGGGAGACTTTGTCCTTTGTGCCCAGCGGGAGATGTTAGCGGCTCAACATGAGCAGCTAGAAGAAGAGGAGGGATGCCTCTATGGACCAGGCATTGCCGATTAGCGGTAATTATAAACACATTTGTGTAAACACATTACTTTAAACGCGTTTTTCTCGAAAACACGTTTTTAAAAATGGCTGACATTCTCCTGACCGCTGTAATTAACATATCGACCTGAAATTTGGAGAGCATACTCAGAAAATATGTCTTCACGGAATGACGGATCGTTTTTTCGATAGATACATTTTTGCATTTATTATTTATCTTTTTATGCGAAAAAAACGCGAAAATGCGATTTTTTTTTAAATTGCCGCCATTTTCCGAAATTTGTACTAAACGCAAAACCCATCCGTCATTCCATGACCAAAGGGTCACAGATTAATAATATGCTTTGAATTTTCGTTTCATATCAACAAAGAGACAGTGATGTCAGCCGTTTACCTCCCGTGATTTGAGGACCTGTTTTCGCGGAGCTGCAACGGCCGCCATTTTGGTTATAAAAAAAAAAAAAAATTTTGTTTAACCCTCTGTATATCATGAATAAAAGCAAGAAAAAAACCGCACTCAAAAACCTTTACTCGTTTCCTTAAAAAAAAAAATCTAAACACCTGAAATATGGCACTCCAAGGACAAAGTCTCCCTTAAGCTTCGTCTATCGAGTCCCAAAAGGGGCCATTTTCAAATTGGCCATTAGTGGGATAATCGGAACTACTAACAAAATTGTTCAGCCGGAGACCGGGATTTTTCGAAACTTGCGAGAGGGATGAAATGAGAAGAATCAGATAGGGGTTGAAAGTTAGCGAGAAAGTTAAAAATATAGGAACTTTTGGGGGTAGTTTGCAAGCCGAGCAAATGGGCCGGGATGAAATATAATTTTTCCATCTTAAGCATCTTGATATTGGCCATTTGTGGGATAAAAATAAAAAGGGATGAAACGACGAGAATCACACAGGGGTTGGAAATTGACGAAAAAAAAATCAACAAAAAATACTCACGCTGACCATAGCTCGTGGGGTGGTGGTAACTTGACGTCGGAAGCTTTGTCGGGCAATTTGTAGTACTCGTAGACGTAGGAGGCGGCTGGATCGTCCGGGTGTGACCCCACGGCCGAGACCTGATGTTGCTGTTGCAAATTGAGCATCGCGGCGGTCGCCACCGACAATGGATGCTCGCAGTACGCGCGCCAATCGCCCTCCATACCTTGTACCTGCACCTGAACGGCGGCAACTCTCTTGTGTACGTCGACGTGGTCGTCACGACCGCCGCCACCTCCGCCACCTCCACCGCCACCACCGCCGCCGCTGCCGTTCGTCGTCACGTCGTTACCGTTTGATGAATTTTGCAGAGACTGTTGTTGCGCTTCCTCGTTCGCGATTTCCTCCTCCTCGTCCACGGCCTCTCGACCACCGTAAGCCTGCTGTTGGCCCTCCTCGGCCACCCCAGCGGCTTCCTCCTCCCCTCGGCTTCGTCTTCTGCAAGCAAAAACAGTCCCGATCGTTAGCGAGTCATCAACATCGCGATTACTTTTTTTTTTCGAAAAGTCAATTAAGGGCGGGGTAAAGTATTAAAATTGTTTTTTTTTTTCATTTTTTTTCAATTTTTTAAACGAATGCATAATATATCAAGAATATTGTGTTAAAATTTCAAGTCGATCGGAGTAAAATTGACGAAGTTATGAGTATTTGAGCGTCTATTGCTCCATGTGGGGTTGAATACCTGGGCGGCAGCTGCGCGGCGCGCTATTGTATTTTTCGACCCCGAACAAATTTCTTGATAAACGGGCCTGTTCCGATCCCGTTATGTATATTCGAGGCATGGTTTTTACGCAAAACTCGAGAAAGGCATGGTCTACGCAAAACTCGAGAAAGAGTTTTGCGTAGACAAACGCAAGAAGATGCTCTCGATCATCTTAAGGGGTAAGGCCACTGTAAATTTTTTGAAAAATCGATTTTTTTTTATTCGCTTAAAAAATAGTTTAAACCCTCTAGTTTAAAAATAGTTTAAATCCTTTTAACTTCTTTTTTAAATTTTTTCCAATAAAAAACTATTCGCAAAACTTTAAACGCGTTTTTCTCGAAACATGGTTTTTCAAAATGGCACGCAGCATAACTCGAACAATTTTCATTTTTTTTACTTGAAATTTTAACCAGATGTGAACATTTACATTATCTTGAGAATGTCGATCGGAATTTTCAAGAACTTTATTTATTGATTTTTTATTAACAAAAAACTTGCCGTTTTTTTCGTCAAAAATCAATTTGTTTTTTCAAACGCACGCCAAATCCACAAAAATTGATACTTTTTAAAATCCGATCGACATTCTCTAGCTATAGCCCTCTAGATTAATGGTTTTTTTTTTTGTTCTAGATTCAAAAGTGCACCAGTGGTGCTGCGTGCCGCGGAGCCCTGGAAGCAAAACATGTCCCGGGAAGATAGCTGTGGAACCGCCATTTTGTTTTTTTTTACTGTAAAAAAATTTTATAATAAAGTTTAATGTATGCCCGATAACACCATTAAAAGTTTTTTTTCAAATACCTTCAATTTCGGGAGCAAAAAATTAGTGAAAAAACCTTTTTTTTTGGGCCGTTACAGTGGCCTTACTCCTTAATGGAAGCCTTCTGCTCTACGGACCTGGCATCGACGACTTTGAGTGAGTATAAGAAAATTATCGAGTTTTATTTTGAATTTCGAAAAATTCAAAGATAATTGAAAAATCGGAAAAAATTCATACGTATTCAGAAAAATGAACGAATCACGAAAAAAAATTGGGTTGCGGGGAAATTTGTTGACTAATTTTTTTTTTTCATCATTTTGTTAATAACATTTTGGAATTATTATTATGCAAAATTAATCTTTTGAGTAGCTTTAATATGCATGAATTTTCTCAGATTTTTATGCAATCGAGAAGTGTTCTCAAACTTATGTGCAATGAGCGCTAAGCGACCAAACTCTTCTGCGTTTTTCAAACCGTTTTTCTGAGACTTGTCATATTTGAAGTCCGTGTGCACGATAACTCAAAATCTACTGGACCAATCGCTTTGAAATTTTGCACAGTACTTCTTCACATAGTTCACCAGGTATTGTCGAGAGCTTTTTTTTTTTTTAATAATTACTAATTTTTCAACAACAAATTAGCCGATTTTTTTTAGCGAAAATCGGGTTTTTGGCTCCCAAGTGCTACGAAAAATCGAAAAATCGAAAGAAAAAAAATCCTCCCGTCATTACCTCGAGAAACATCTCCTTTAACAAATGCATTTTGATTTTTTTGTTTCAGATGATTCTCTTGCGAGTTATGGTGCACACCGCAAACCAACTTTTTTTCGAGGCGCCTCCGGGGTTTAATTTTCACTCGCTCAATTTTGAATATTTTGCAATGCAAATTTAGGAGAATGTTGTTCAAATGTTACTTTATTATATGTAAATTTTTCAATAAACGAACACTATTCGTTACGCCAAAAAAATCCTAAAAACATGCCTTTTTTTCGCCGAATTAACTTTAGCCCGCCCTTAACGAAGATGGCCGAAAAACAGGCAATAGGGGTACGTTTGGGAAAATTTGTGACAATCGATGCCTCGTTTTTGAAAATCTGCCGAAAATTGAAAAATCATCGGAAATCCACTAATAAAACGGCATTTCAACGGGAACAGGGTAGCAAAGAGAATGCGCATAAAGCGGAGTTCCAAATCGAAACAGAAGATAAATGATCGACGATACGATAACATTTTTTTTTCTTCTAAATCCATAACTGTATTTTTACCCCCTCAGGGCAAATTACCCATGCATTTTAGGTGAAAACAACATTTTTGGTGAATAATCGCCAAAAGTGTGGACAATACGTGTTTCGCCTTTAGGACGCATAATGTTGAGCTTTCGAAAGAAAGAAAATCGCATATATTCGTAACCTGCGAAAAATCTCCCATTAGATGGACCCTTGAAATGAGAGGCGAAAAAAAATGTCGACCCTTTTATCCACTTTTCCGGATTTTCACAGACTGCCTAAGGGGTCTTCTTTCAATACTGCCTAAGGGGTCTTCTCACTTTAGACGCTAAAAAGTATATTTTTATAAATTTTGTTGATAGGTTTATATTATAGATATTGATATAAAAGTTGTTACACTTGATAAATACACTTTCGAAATATATTTTTAAAACAATTATTTACTTGAGTCACTATTTTAGACGAAAATGGTAGTTAAATAATGTCCTAAAAAAATTATAGGTCTGCGCTGTTGATAAAATCTCGAAGATGAATCATCCGAAACACAAAAATCAAACGGTTTCAGATCCAGTATGTTAATTGCTATAGCGCATATCATACGATTTTTGATATATGCAAAAATAACAAAATAGCGGACATTTTTCGAAAAAAACAAAAAAAACAACGTGTTTCTGGCAAAAAAAGTAAATATCAAAATTTAAAGAAATCCTCGATATGCACTATAACTAAAGTTGTACAGAATATGTGGTTAACATTTCATAAGCATCGGTTCAATAGATTCGAAGACTTTATCGAAATTGAAAAGTGTTGTTTCGAGAAAAACGCGTTTAAAGTTTGTTCGGGTTACACAAATACATTAATTTAAAAAAATCTATTTCGAAAGTGCATTTATTATATGTAACAACTTTTATATCAATATCTATAATATTAACCTATCAAAAAAATTCATGAAGATAGCCTTTTTTCAAAGCATCTGAAGTTTGAAGACCCCTTAATTATCCCGATATCTCAGTTAGGTTTCCCCGGAAAGTCCACTTAAAAAATGGCCTAAGAAAAGGTAAAATTCGCAAAAATTGAAGCTCCGTCTTTGAAATTGTTCTAAAAATTGAAAAACGACCGACCGCAGTGGAAATTGACAGAAAAAAACGATCCAAGGCCAAATAAAAAATAAAGGATCAACGATTCAGTAAAGAAACTTGTTTTTGGCTAAAGTCCGGGGCAAAATTTGCTTTTCATTTATTTTTCTCTTATTTTCGCCCCCTGAATACAAATTCAGCAACCTTTTTTTTCCGGAAACCATCAGTTTCCATTGAAAATACAGAAATCATAATTATTTTGGGCGTGAGGGAGTTTTGAATGCGCCCCTTAAGTGAAAAACCCAGTGTCCTACTGATAAATGCGCCTGGGGAGCCGCTTCTTCCCGTACACGCTCACCACACGGCGATAAAACAAAGAAAAAAAAACGTATTTGGCGCTACGGGCGCGATGCTGCACTGAAAGTCGAAGCAAAAAAAAAATCTCGAAGCAGATGCAAAGGGAGAGGCTGAACGACTTTTAAGGGGGAATCAGGTACGTAGTATCTGATCTACGTATGCATGTGTCGCGATCTTTGGTGGCTCCATAGTCAAATTCGTATCTGTACACGAGCGGAGATTAATTATTATAGACCCCTTTGCCTTTTGCCTACAGTCATCAATTTATACGCGCCCTTGCACTGCGTACTTTCCATCCCTTCTCCTTCCCTCGCGCTCCCATTTTCATCCCCCTTTGGCTCGCCTCACTCGTTTTTATGCGCCTACTTTTTTCGATCACTTCCGGTGTACGTTTCCATTGCAAATTTTCTCTACCCCTGTATCTCGTTTTGACTTCCTCCTCCCTCCTGCGTGGATTTTTCTGGTCCTTTCCTTCCAGTTTTGGTCCTTTTCCGCTCCCTCCCTTGTGTTCTCCATCCTTTCCTTCCTCCACCCTCTTTCCTGATTTTTTCTAAATTGCCCTTTTTATTCTTCGTTCCTCACTGCCTTTTCTTCTGATCTTTTCACATGTCCCTCTTTGTACCTTCTCTTTTTCGTCTCCCTTCTTATCGTCATTGCTGCTCCTCCCCGAGCTCCTACCATTTCTCGTAATCACCCATATCTACTCCCTCATTTTTCGTACTTGTTGGTACCCTCCCTTCTCTTTTTGGCATCCTTTTTAGACAGCTTGGCACGTCTGACGCAAACGAACACAAACCCAAACAAATTCATATCTCCTCCCGGACTTATCTACTTCTTTGTGCCCTCCCTTTCTTTTTTGGCAGTTTGGCACATTGGCACAAGCCCAGGCGAACTTTATTCCCTCTTCGGCATCCTTTTTCGGCAGCTTGGCACGTATGACCCAAACGAATCCGCACACAAATAGATCCATGTCTCCTCCCGGACTTTTCTACTTCTTTGTACCCTCCTTTTACTTTTCGGCAGTTTGGCACATTGGTACCAAAACAAGCCCAAGCGAACAAATCCAAGCCAACCCATATCTCCTGTCTAACTATTCCTACTTCTTGGTGCCCTTTTTTCCCTCTTCGACATCGTTTTGGGCAGCGTGGCACATATGAACCAAACTAACACAAACCCAAACAAACTCATATCTTCTCCCGGACTTTTCTACTTCTTTGTACCCTCCCTTTCTTTTTTGGCAGTTTGGCACATTGGCACAAGCCCAGGCGAACTTTATTCCCTCTTTGGCATCCTTTTTAGGCAGCTTGGCACGTATGACCCAAACGAATCCGCACAAAAATATGTCTCCTCCCGGACTTTTCTACTTATTTGCACCCTCCTTTTACTTTTCGGCAGTTTGGCACATTGGTACCAAAACAAGTCCAAGCGAACAAATCCAAGCCAACCCATATCTCCTGCCTAACTATTTCTACTTCTTGGTGCCCTTTTTTCCCTCTTCGATATCGTTTTGGGCAGCGTGGCACATATGAACCAAACGAACACAAACCCAAACAAATTCATATTTCCTCCCGGACTTATCTACTTCTTTGTGCCCTCCCTTTCTTTTTTGGCAGTTTGGCACATTGGCACCAGCCCAGGCGAACAAACCCATATCTCCTGTCTAACTATTCCTACTTCTTGGTGCCCTTTCTTCCCTCTCCGGCATCTTGCTTCTCTCCGCGCACCCTCACCCCCTCCCTTCTCTCTCCCTCTCCCTTATCTACACGCGCACACATACACATACATATGAAGCGCAGTTAAAATCCCCGGCACATTAGTAAACCGAAGGCTTATCCCAATCCTAATTTATGCAAGTCGAATCCGTCTCCCCACCATCGCAAACTGCACATACGAATCCCTCTCCCAGCTCCCCGCGTTCCTCCTCCCTCCTCGTCGGTCTCTCGCGCTCTCTTCACCGCAAACATCCCGTGTCTCATCTTTGGTATACATATGTGGGTCTCCTCTGCACCTGGATACTGCACGTATAACCGTTGCCCCCTGCCCCCCTCCCTGCCCTTCTTGCCGCCCTAACAGACTGGGAAGAGCCCAGGAGAGTATGCGGCATCAGTCGGGCCGATAATGAGGGCTCGGTTCGTCCTGTGCAAATATTTTTCTCGCTTGCTTGTTTGCATAGGCTTGCACGCAAGTAACGATCGACCAGCGTCGAACACTGGGCGGAGGGCTGCATCGGCGCGAGAACGAGGGAGGTGGTATGGTGGGTCGGTGGTATGGGGGGAGGGGGGAGGGGGGCAAGATTTTCTTTGATTTCGTATTATCGCGGCGAGACGCGAAGAATCTCTGTGGGGACTTAAGGGGGATGGGTGTTTGCAGGCCTCGGGCAATTTTCAACCCCTCCGGGGATTTTTACACGTACTCGTCCAGCCGTGAATATGGACGGATTTTGTTGACTCTCTGTAAATATTCATTCCTGTTTGTCGGAGTCGCGCGTACGTACGAACCTCGAAAATTGCTTGCTTCTTTCTTCTGCTTCGTGCAATGAAAAAAAACAACTGGAAGCTTAACCGTCACGCATGGATCCGCGAGAAGTATGGGGAGGGGGGGGGGGGGGCTAAAAGTGAATGAAAATAAAGTAAAAATAGAATGTCATTTAAAAATCTAAAAAATATTAACAATGAAGGCAATCATCAGGATATGGAAAGGTAAATGAAAATTGAGAACGACGAAGGAAAAATGGCAGAAATAAATCGAAAAAGAAGAAAGAGAAATAAAAGTCCCATAAGATATTAATAAAACGTGTAAGAACGATACTAAAATAAGTAAAACACGAAAATTTACAGGGGATAGAAAAATGAGTGAACAATTCGACTGAATGCTCGCTTCTTTTATCTTTTACTTCGCAAAAAACAGTTCTCGAAATCCTAACAGTCGCAAATGAATCCGTGAGAGGAGGAAGACTAAAAGTGGATGAAAAAAGAGAAGAAAAAAATGAAAATTTCGTGAAAAAATTGTAAAAAAATATTCAAATACGTAAGAAATTAAGTAAAAAATTGACAGAAATACTCAATACAATAAACAATAGCAAAAATAAATCAAGAACCAAAGAAAAATCACTAATAATCGTATAAAATATTAATAAAACGGATAAATTTCCCGAAAAAAATCGCAAAAATTGTTTTTTCAATTGGAAGAACGACAAGAGAGGCCGGCGTGCGAGTCCTCGTGAAATTCGCGTCTCGATACACCGGTCACGTAAGCTTATTCCCAAGCTCAAGTCGAGCACACACATATACGCTCGTTTCTCGCATTATTTCAAAATTCATACGCGCTTCGAGAGGCCTTGCCTTGGTAGAGTCGGCTCGTTTATACATTTATACGTTTGTACATTGACTTTCCGCCCCCCCTGCTGTTGTCCGCTCCGACAGTGGAATAAGGGCGCAAGTACCGCGTTGCGCAAAAAGTGCGCGCGTCGATTCGCGGGACCCTTAAGGGCGTGTTAAGCCGGATTATTTCGTATCGGCCGAGCCAGGAGACACGAATTCCTCAAACTTTGCGCGAATCCTCGGCACTCGAACCCTTACGATTCTCAGACGAAAATACATAAATAAATAAATAAATAAATAAATAAATAAATATACGGAGGCGTGTCCTCGTGATCGAATCGATTGTTGGCGATGCGACCATCGGTCCTCCGCGATGCTTTTTTGCGCTTCGGTTCAGAGAGAGACAGCGGTGCGGCGGGGGGGGGGGGGTGTAAAGGAGGGAGGCAGCGATCGAACGTCCCCCCATATGGGACCAATTTTTTCCGGAGTCGCGGCAAGATGACGAGGACGACGACGCGGAGAAGAGAAAAGGCCGAGAGCAGGGAAGTCACGACCAAAAGAAAAAGAGATCGTTTCTGCACAGCGCGCTACTGCGCGCGCCAGCAAAAAAGCTCTCGAGAGCTCGCGTGTAACGTCCGGCCCGTAAATCGAGCGTCTGTCGATCTCTCGACGAATACAGAGACAGAGAGAGAGCGAGAGAGAGAGAAAAGCCTCTCGATGTGTGGGGGGGTATTCGAGTTTTATTCGATAGCATAAATATAAATGCGACACCGTATACCCAAGCGTGCATGGAGAGCTTGAGTGCATGAACAAAAAAGGCATTGGATAAGCGAGAGGACAGGGCGTGGCAATTATATGTATATTTATATGTGTACATGTATATATATATATATATATATATATATATATATATATATATATATATATATATGAAAGCACACACACGTGCATATACGTATATATATTTTTATCAGTTATATTCAAAAATATTTATCTTAGGGCCGAAGCATTGTGATCGAGGGGAATAAAAATAAAAATACCAAATAGAAGAATACATATACGTATGTATATTGTATTTTTATTTTTATTTTTATATATTTTTATATTTATTTATAAATAAATATTTTTGATAAATATTTTTGAATATAACTGATAAAAATATATATGCGTATATGCACGTGTGTGTGCTTTCATATATATATATATATATATATATATATATATATATATATATATATATATATATATAAAAGCACACACACGTGCATATACGCATATATATTTTTGTCAGTTATATTAAAAAAAAATGATCTCAGGACCGAGCATTGTGGTCGAGGGGAATAAAAATAAAAATACCAAATAGAAGAATATATATACGTATATATATTATATTTTTATTTTTATTTTTGTACATGGGGATGTATTAATCAGAAATATTAAAAAATATTTATGTCCGGACCAGAGCACTGGTGGTTAACAGGAATAAAAGTTGACATTAAATTCGAAATCAAAATATGTATAGATATATATTTTTTTTGTTTTCGTATGTGCATTTGCCGAGGGTGCGGGGAAACTGTGGAAACCCCGTGCCGGTTATAGACGTCCGTATATTCTTCTTATTCTCTGGTGCACAGACTAAACTCAAGTATTTATACCAAGGTATCACACGGCTAAGCGGTCACCGCTCCGAGTATTGGCCACGCACAATGCTGCTTAACTCGAAGTACCACCGGAGCCAAACCTCCACCGCCCACTGACCAGTGTCGGTCTATGTGTATGGGGTGTTCCACGCGTGGACTGACAGAATTTTTTTGAGGATTGGGGTGGATTTGATACTTTTTTCACCATTAGACTCAATGCCTTAAGTGTCATGGTAATTGAGATATCATTTTTTTCGTTTTTTTTTTAACAACCAGTCATTTTGCCTAAAATCGTCATAAATTTATTGTTTGTGGTTGCAATAGCACGAAATACTTTTGTTGTATTCTAAAATGTATGTTTATTATAAATACATCATTATTTGATATAATTGGCGTCAAGATAATGACTCATGAGCTTACAAAGTTCACTTCTAAATTTATTATAAAAAAAAACTAAAAGCTATTTTGTACTTAGCTTTGTTTTAAAAATCTCTCTAGTTTATGTCCTTTCCAACGGTATGCTACATGTCATAGAAATAATTCATTATGTGGTCAAAATAACGAGAATAAGTTTTTTTTTATAATTATCAATTTAGGAGTTGAAATTTGTCATACATTTACACATTTTTAAGACTGGAAGCTCAAAAATCATTTTGTTGAAACCAATTGTATCAAATAATGATTTATTTATAATAAACATTCATTGTAGAATACATCAAAAGCTTTTTCGTGCTATTACAACCACAAATTAAAAAGTCATGACGACTCAATGGCGAAATTACTGGTTATTGAAAAAAAAAACTAAACAAATCACATCTCAATATGATTCGAAGGGCGAAAAAATCGCGATTGACGCCCTCTGTATATAATTTAAAAAAAATAATTTCATATTTTCATATGAAATATTATTTTTTTTTCATATTTCATATTTCATATTTTTTCATATATTTCATATGAATTTTTTTTTAATATTTCATATGAAATATGAAATATGAAATATTAAAAAAAATTCATATGGAATATTAAAAAAATATTGATCTTAGGGCTGAACGTCTGTGGCCGATTGCAATAACAATTAAAATAGGAGAGAATTTTTAAAGCCGGATATACATTTACAACGATAAAAAAATCGATTAATTTTTTTTCTCTTTAAGGGGTTAGGCCACAGTAATGGGTATAAAAGCATGTGCAAATTTAACAATTTGTTTTCATATGAAAAAGTGATTCACTCGTAAAATTAATTACACATCTATTTAGTATGAATATCAAGTTGTTAGAAAATATATATTTTTTTTTCATGTACAAAATTCCCGACTATTAATATTTTCTTTCGTTCTCTTTTTTTTGGGCGCTCCGCGGCGTGACATTTAGCACCGACAATTTTGTACCCAGAACAAAAAACAAAAATTCTCGCCAATCTACATTAGAATACCAGGAGAAGTACGTACGGAATTTGAAAAATATTGTTTTATTCAAAAGTTGTTGGTATTGGAACTTGAATTTGAATTAAACTTGAATTGTCAGTGAAAAATTTCGCATAAAACTGCTCATAAAATGAAAAGTTTTCGATTAATCAGAAATTCCGTACGTACTTCTCTGCGAAATGCAATTAGGAACATAACTTTTAAATGTAAAGTAAATCGAGTGAAAATTGTTGAAGTTATTTGTCACGCCAATTGGAAAAAAGCTGTTTCGAGAAAAATGCGTTTGAAATGAAGCGCTAAAGTTATGCGCTCGAAGTCAGTGAAAAAAAAATGTCTCGCTGTAAATCGAATAAAAACTTATTCTTATGATGATAAAGCGCCGTTTTAGCGAGAAAAAGAATCGATTTTTTTGAAAATTCTACTGTAGCCTTGCCCCTTAAACGATAGAACTATATATGTAGAATATTTTCCTAAAGTTTCAAAGCGAAATTCGAAAAACTTCAAACGTTACTGCCCATCAACGCTGTGCCTCACCCCACGGGTTCGGAGCTCGGGTTCGCTTGACGAGAATTGTTTTTAAAAAATTGGAAAAATAACTACTTTTTTATCCACATTTTACAGAAATATTGCGTGAAATGTTGATTTTTTTAAAACTGCGTGCCATTTTCTTAAATTTGGTTTTTCTCCATTTTAAATCACCGTCACATACTATACATGTTCAAAGTGAAAAAATGTATGTATGTCATTTTGATAATAAAATAATTAAAAAAACATTTTTTTAAATTAATTAAATAAAAAATAAATTAAAATAAATTTAAATAAAAAAATTAATTAAAAAAACATTACTTAAATAAACTATTGAAGTATACCTAAAGTTTGATAATTGTAGAATAATTATTTCTTAGTTTAAAAAATTCCTCTATATTGCTTATGTTTTTCCTGTCTAAATGTATATCCCGCCTGAAGTAGAGTACGCTAAGGTATAATAGTGCAATTTACATACACGATATGTATCGTCAATAGCCGCGTCCAGACTGACCGAGGCAAGGACCGAGGCAGCTTGGCACTGCCTCGGACTATGCGGACGTGCCTCGCTCGCTCGTTGCCTCGGTCATGATTCGCTCGCTCACTCTGGACGGGTTGCGAACACTAGCATCATCCCTAGTCTGCCCCGTGTTGTCGATGACAGTTTTTTCGTAAAAGGCGATTTCCGTATTCCATACAATTTTTAAATAATATCTTTTTCCGGATACCTTTTCTCCTCTTACCCTTAATTAAACTTCAATGTGTTATTAAAAAAGCTACTATGGCAATTGAGACTCGCATGTGTGTTGCCATTTGGACTTTTGAGGATACGAAAAATGAATTTTTTTTTAAATCTAAAAAAATTGTACTTTATTAAAAATGAAAATATAACAAAAATTCGTTTCTTAATATATTGTCTTAGGCCCGATAATTCCCAATTGGAGCCTCTCCACTTATTAAAGTTCCAATCAAAAATGGTAAAAAAATATCCCCGACAAAATTCTGAAAAAATTCTAGCCACTTCAGTGTAAGCCCATGCAACTTTTTACTCTCCTGACATTGCCTCTGAAAACCTATAGTTCTCTCGATGACGTATCTTTTTCTAAAACATGTCGTTTTTAACTAAAAATTCAACACTAGAACGAAAAAAATCGTACGAGACTTTCTAAAAAAAAAATATACGTGTTGATATTCTTTTTAAATTTACCATGGAAAATACGGAGGAAAAATTTGTCCACAAACTTTGCAGTTAACTTTCTACGGCAGAAAAATTGCCGTAAAAACGACCACGTTCGAAAGCGCGTACCAGGGCGAAAAAAAATCGTGGAGAATTTTCTAAAAAAGCAAAATAAAGGTAAATTTGTCCTCTCATAACGCCACTCCAAAAATTTAATTATCTTTATTTTTGAGTCCGCTGTCTAACTTTTAATGCGGTGAGAAATTTCGACTAGCGTACCCAAATCCCGGCCAAAGGGTATTGATCGAAGGGAGTGTATAGATCGAAAGCTTTTTTTCAACATAATACCGAAGTACTATCACGATCGATCCAAAATGATTTGTGGATCTATTAAAAAAAAAAAAAAGCAGAAATCTCCGGATACGAAAGAACGAAAACACGTGGTGCAAAAAGAAATCGCGGGTGGGAAAAACCATTGAAAAGCTTTTTTTAAATTGTACGCTCCGTCTCAAGGAAACTGTGCAGCTGAGAGAAGAATCTTCTCTCAATGCCGGAGGCTGTGATCTCTGTGTGCGATTTCTCTCTCTCTCTCTCTCTCCCTCCCTCTCTCCCTCTCTCTCTCTCCCTCTCCCTCCCTCTCTCTCCCTCTCTCTCCCTCCCTCTCTCTCTCTCTCTCTCTCTGTCTCTCTTTTTCTCTCTCTCTGTCCCTCTCTCTCGTGCGTGCATAAAAGCCAAACACGCGAGAAATCCCAGCGTACACGAAAAACGTGGAGAGACGGATACATATGTAAATTCGAGAAGGAGCGCGCGTACTCTTACAAAACCCCAACACCCGAGAGATTCTTTCGGGCCACGGCTGATCATACGCCACAGGCTTGAGGAGATAGAAAGAGAGAGAGAGGGGGGGGGGAGAGCGAGAAAATCTCTATAGACGATAGTTCACCTGCGTATCCGGTTTTCTTCTGCTACGATTTCTTTTTTTTTTTTGTTTCCTCCTTTTTTTGCTCCTCCGTCATTCTCTCTCTTTTCATCTTCCGCTGTCGCATTTTTTTGCTCACGTTTTCAGAGGTGACGAGCGACGCGTCTCGGTGAGGTGATGGTTTTCGAAGGACAAGAATTTATCAATGAATTGGATTTCTGCCCTTGGGCCCTTGGGAATAAGATACTTTTACATTTTTTTCTATTACCCCTCCCCTCCCCGCAGACCTTCCTCCCTTTTGCCACCACGTGCCCAGGGGTACGTATGGAAGAAAAAATGCCTACACTTGGTAAAAAATTGTCAAAACGATTTTATATACACTGCACATAATACAAACACTATTAAATAAATAACAAAATGTATGTATTCATTTATTTATTTATTTATTTATTCATTTATTTATTTATTTATTTATTTATTCATTTATTTATTTATTTATTTCTTAATTTATTTATTTCTTAATTTATTTATTTATTTATTCATAATATCCAATATTCATACATAAATCGGCGTATCATATTATTTTTGAAGAATTAACCTTTTTTCACAATACATATTGGAAGCGTGATAATCCGAAAAAAAATCCGTTGGACGTTCGATCAATGCCAGGATTTGGCGACTTGACATTCCCGTGAATTAAAAACTCTCGAGGATGCTGGTATTTTTCAAATTACAAGGATGTACGTAATTAATGAACGTTCGAAGGATACAACTGTATAATAATACACGAGAAGAGTCTTCCCCGTGGCTCTGGACCACCAAATTTATACGAACGATTTTCTCGCCTAACGGAACTTTTCGTCGGGACGTTCGTTTGCAAAATTTTTTTAAAAATTCAGTTTTTATATTCATAATAACAACAATAATAATATAATAATAATTATTATATATGATAATAA
>OZ023318.1:1052438-1063955 GCA_964007375.1 Ophion obscuratus
TCCAAAAAATCGTTTTTTTGTTATTGCTTAATTCGATAGATAAACTATGTACGAATATATTTACAAAGTAGCAGAGGCCAATGGTAAATATTTTTGAAGATACAAGGCTAAAAGCAGAGAAGCGGTTCATATTTGATATTGATAAACCTATTGAAAACTTTGAAGCGCGTTTTCTCCAGTTTTCATTTTCACGATTTTTGCAAATTGGCGGGCGTGATAGCAAAAAAACTCGAAGGACCTATTGAATCAAACCAAAGTTTATTTTCTCCAGTATGAACATCTCTTCTAAGTGAATTGAGGGAGACTTTGTCCTTGAAATTTCCAAAAAGATGTTAGCGGCTCAAGATGAGCAGCTAGAAGAAGAGGAGGGATGCCTCTATGGACCAGGCATTGCCGATTAGCGTTAATTATAAACACATTTGTGTAAACACATTACAAAACTTTAAACGCGTTTTTCTCGAAAACACGTTTTTAAAAATGGCTGACATTCTCCTGACCGCTGTAATTAACATATCGACCTGAAATTTGGAGAGCATACTCAAAAAATATGTCTTCACGGAATGACGGATCGTTTTTTCGATAGATACATTTTTGCATTTATTATTTATCTTTTTATGCGAAAAAACAACGCGAAAATTCGATTTTTTATAAATTCCCGCCATTTTCCGAAATTTGTACTAAACGAAAAACCCATCCGTCATTCCACGACCAAAGGGTCACAGATTGATAATATGCTTTGAATTTGTGTTTCAGATCAACAAAGAGGGGGCAGTGATGTCAGCCGTTTACCTCCTGCGATTTGAGGACCTGTTTTCGCGGAGCTGCAACGGCCGCCATTTTGGTTTTTTTTTTTAAATTTTAACGTTCTGTATATCATAAATAAAAGCAAGAAAAAAACCGCACTCAAAAAGCTTTACTCGTTTCCTTTAAAAAAAAAAATAAAATGTAAACACCTGAAATATGGCACTCCAAGGACAAAGTCTCCCTTAAAAAAGTCATCGAAAAAGTATTTTTAAATAATTTTTATAGCATGTGACAGTGTTTTTATTAAACAGATTTTTTTCAAACCTGACAAAAGTTATAATTTCACGATTTTTTCCGCTTTTTCCTAAATCACCCAGAAGAAAAAAATATGACAATTGAAAATTTTGTTTTTTTTTTCACTCAAGAATTACGAGCTGCATCGTTCCCGCCGATTGTGGACTGCAGTGGCAAGACACACACGGAATAGGCTGATAAATCTCCAGTCATTTATTGTTTTATATTGACAATTTTTTTTTATACATTTAAAATATACCTCAATGTTTAAGGGGCTCACTTGTTTTTTTCCCTTCTAAAAAAATTCCCCAAAAAATGTTTTTTTTTTTAGATCTGCGAATTTAGGCTCCCGCCTTAATCTACAGGAGTTTGATATTAAAACGTCTCCAACGGGCATTTTTTTTCACCATTCAATATTCGCTAAATAGTTTTAGCAGATGAGAAGAAAGTTCACCAATTTTGTTCCAACATTAAAAATGGAGTTTCTGTAGAAACCGTTATAAATTTGCAGAAAATTTATTCCTTACGGGGAGCGAACTGTTGCTTATTTTAATTTTTTTATCCGTTTTTTCGTCTCTCGGTGCAGTGCATGGGGGTCCTCTCTCTCTCTCTCTCTCTCTCTCTCTCTCTGTGGAGTTCACCGTTGGCAGTCCTAATATATTCCTCGAGGACATTGGACACGCTTGTAAAAATATAATCGGCCCAGTGGCAGAAAGGGTCTAGGGAAAGACGAAAAGTGGTGAGGGGGGGGGGGGGTTTCGGAGAGGAAAGAAGAGAAGACGACCCAGTGACTTTGATGGATCGAAGAGCTCGTCAACCCCTCAATCCCTTTTTTTTCTCATCTCCTTTTCCAAAGGGCCAAGGGGGAGGGGGCTGTCGCTTCGCCTCTTCGTTCTCTCGATCCCGCATTATGTATGCATATTTGTTTTATTTTTCAACAGATAATTCCGTATCTGACAGGTTACTCTCTCACGCTCGAACTACACCCATCCCTCGGACGAGAGGGATGCGCGAGGCCTCTCAAAACTATTATGCGTACACGCGTCATCGAGCGGATTGAATGTTTTTTTTAATTTTTTTTTTTTAATTTTTTCTCGAGCCACGACACCACCGTTATCGATATCCAAGATTTTCTCGTGGCAATTAGCGGTGAAATGTTTTTTCAATATCGTTGCATCAGACGAAACTCGAGCGAGGCCTTTTCGTGGAAACGTTCGATCAAATGTTTCTGACGGGAATTCCGATCGAGACGCAAGATAAATGGGATTACGATGAAGGGAAATCGAGCATCGTCGCGGTAATTTACAACGGGAATTTTTCGACAAGTGGACATTTTTTTCGAAATTTTTGGCACAATATTTTGGGGAGACTGTGTTGCATTTCTTTTTTTTAGCAAATTGTTCTTATTTATGGTGAAAATAAAACCACAATTTTTCCGATGCATTTTTTAAAGGATTTTGGTATATTTTGAGCCAATTGTCGTTTTTCGTATTCATATTTATTAATATTGGCCAATTTATATTATATATTATATTATATATTATTATTTATATTTATGCCAATATATTGTATATTATATTATATTACATTATTTATATTTATGTATATATATAATGTATATTATATTTATATTATATTATATATTATATTATTTATATTTATGCCAATATTTATATTTAAAAAACAACCTTCAGCTCAAAATATACCAAATTTTCGGAACAAGAATGATAAAAAAAATGCCTCGGTCTCTCCCAAAAAAATTACACTGAAATTACGTAACAATATTTTCGTATAAATAATACCAGTTACAAATCACTGCGACGATGCTCGTTTTTCTTAGGATTTATTTTAATATTATATTGCTTTATCATATAACATATAATATTAAAAATTACATTACAGTATCACTGTGTGCAATACTTTTTCCATTCATCGGTCGACTAATATTGTACAATAATGTTTGCCCCTTAATCCATAGTAATAAATACATTTTACATAAATGTGTCTCGATCTAGCCCCCTCCTCCACCCCGCTGGAACTGACTATCACGTCTGGCTTTTGCTGTCTTATCTGTCAACCTGTCCGATAAGGAGATCGAAACTTCCAGCTTCACGCTTGGCAAGTTGTCTCTACGAGTCCCGCAACCAGACGCAGCTTATCCGCTAAATTTATATTAGCGTTTCCGTCATAATCGATTTTTACCCCGCATTTTGCGACTTATCGGGAGAAAAGTAGTTCTTAAGTTAGGCAATCGAATCGTCGTCTCGTTACGTGTAGAATCGGGTTTGGAACTTTTGAGATTCTCGAAACCGAATTTTTTCGTTGCTCGTACGCTCTTCTTGCAGCTTCGGTGTACATTGCGTGGCCATTTCGATAGCTGTGACAACAAAATGGCCACTGCTGCTGATACAAAGTGGCTTTGGTCGCGGGAACGATGATGGTTCAGTTCTTTCGACATCAATAGCCACTTTGTTCGCGTCGGCTATGGCAAAATGGCCATTACCAAGTTCACGAAATGGCCTCCACCCAGTGCACAAAATGGCCGCTGTCTAGAGCCCGAAATGGCCGCTGTCTAGAGCCCGAAATGGCCACCGGCAGCACCGAAAAATGGCCCCAGTCGCGAGAACAAGCCACGATCAGCGACGACAAAATGGCCGCCGCCAAGTGTACGAAATGGCGGCTGCCAAGTGCACAAAATGGCGGCTGCACGTTATCTCTCAGCGATCCTTTCCCAACCCCTTTCGTACGCTAGTACCAAATCTTCACACAGCCACGCTCGTGCTCTCATCCGATCACAACCGATCGTTCGTTCTCATGCCGAATATGCACACTGACCGTAAATACTCGCGGCTGAACCGATAAAACCGAACGAACCGACCAACCATGGCGTTAACATCACGAGCCGTTAAAGCCTTATCGTCCATACGTATACTCGCGAGCTTCCGACGTAAGTCTTTCACCTGGCTATATGCATATAAACGCTTGCATGTACCTATACACACATATACATACATATATGTGCTATGTCCTTTCGTCATTGTCGTTAATGCTCTGGCTCTGGCTACGGTGTAACACGCGACTTTGGCTCCTTTTATCCGCTCGCTTCGCCAAACAGGCAACTCACGTGAACGTGAAATTTAAGCTCGAGCGCTGACGACGACTACCGACCATGACTGCGATAGGATAAGACAAAAATACTATGCCCAACCTATATGCCACTTCCTGCACGGTTTTTAAATTTCTACAGATAGCTATTTATATATACATAAATAAATAAACGAATAAATAAATAAATAAATGAATATATATATATATATCTATTTTTGTAGGTGTATAAAATTAACCCTTGATACAATCAGTGCATTTAAACATTATTAGTGATATATGTTAAATATAATATTCTGATATATACTATACATTATGAAAAATATATATTACTTTTATATTATAATATAATTTAAAGGTATGATCAGTTACATACATGGCGGAATATTTTCTAGTATGTATATATAGATATATACTTATATTTGTATGGATTGGTAAACAACGTTAATGGTGCATAAAATTAGTAGAATTCTACATTAGTGATATATTTTTAAATATTTCGATATATACTATATATATATATATATATATATATATATATATATATATGTATATATATATATATATATATATATATATATATATATATATATATATATATGTATGTATGTATGTATGTATGTATGTATGTATGTATATATTTGTGTGTGTTGATGCACAATAATAATGCGTCATGAAGTTAGTACAATGACAGATTATTATTAATATTTTTCAGATATGATATTCTTATGTATAATATAAATCACAAACAATATTTATTATATATTATATTATATATGAATCTATGTATTCACATGTGTGTAGTGGTATACGACATTAAGGGGTTACCCCGACTTGCGATTTTGAAAAAATCGATTTTTTTTATTGCATTTTTTTGAAGTATAAGTATCTGAGAATATGTCCTGAAAATTTCAAGTCGATCCGAACAAAATTGACTGAGATATGAGCGTTGAAAGAGAAGAATCCGTTGTGTAAACGACCGGAAATTGAAACTTTAAACGCGTTTTTCTTAAAATGACATTTCTGAAGTCGGTGACCAAGATTACTCGAACACTAATGAACCGATCTTCTTGAAATTTTGCAGGCTTATTTAATACATAAAAATGTAGTCTTTAATCGTTCGATTTTTTTTTTCGAAAAAAATGGCTGTTTTATAGCCAAAAAACGACCGTTTTTTTTTCGTTAAAATCGAACCATTAACTTTGACTGTCCGCCATTTTGTGAAAAATGAATATTTTTTAAAATCCTTCGATTAAAGACTAGTTTATACTTATATTTGACTAAATCCATCCGCATTTTTTGTTTCAGATGATCCACTTCGCCGCAATGTTGGTCACCGCAAACCGTGTATATAAAAACATTATTTCATTGACGGCCATTTGCCTCTAAACAATGTAATATTTTTCAATAAAAAAATTACTGAAAGTTCTTCAAGATGTGTTTTTTAAGATGGTGTATTAATCGATTAAAAAAGTTATGTAGTTTTCTTTAAAAAAATTCATGAAAAAGGCCTTTTTTTGCGCTACAAGTGGGGGTAACGCGTTAACGCTTCATAAAATTATTACGATCACACATTATTATTAATATATTTTTAATATAATATTCTGATATATTCTATATCTTATAAGAAAAATATATTGTATATGATATATTTGAATATTATATTTCGATTGGGTTCGTTTGGTTTAATAATGTGTATGTTTGATTTAATATTTTAAATATAATATTCTGATATATACCATACATTATGAAAAATATATATTACTTTTATATTATAATATAATTCAAAGGTATAATCAGTTATATATATGGCGGAATGTTTTTCTAGCATGTATATATAAATATATACCTATATTTGTATGGGTTGGTAAACAACGTTAATGCTTCATAAAATTAGTAGAATTCTACATTAGTGATACATTTTTAGATAATATTCCGATATATATATATATATATATATATATATATATATATATATATATATATATATAATATATTATTTATATTTATATATATTATATATATATTATATATATATATATATATATATATATATATATATATATATATATATATATATATATATATAATACACACACACACACACACACACACACACACACACACACACACACATGTATGTATGTATATATTTGTGTGTGTTGATGCACAACAATAATGTGTCATGAAGTTAGTACAATTACAGATTATTATTAATATTTTTCACATATGATATTCTTACGTATAATATAAATCATGAACAATATTTATTATATATTATATTATATATTAATCTATGTATTTACATGTGTGTAGTGGTACACGACATTAACGGTTCATAAAATGATTTCGATTACACATTATTATTAATATATTTTTAATATAATATTCTGATATATTCTATATTTTATAAGAAAAAATATATTATATATGATATATTTGAATATTATAGTTCGTTTGGGTTCGTTTGGTTTAATAATGTGTGTGAGTATGGTCCATTAAATAGATATCCGTAATATACGAGAAAAATATTCCGCTACGTTTCAAAGGTTGTTGACGATTAGCCGGCATCGAGTACCGTTAATGGCACCCTCGCCACTTTACACGGTCGATTTTGCGACAAGTAGCGATAAGGCGAGCGAGCCAACGAGAACGAGCGTGGGAGTTGCGCTTTGCCCGCAACTCCAAATAAGCTCGAGTCTCGCGAAACTTTGTTTTTCAATTAAACAAACCAGAACAAAAAAAATAACAAAACCGCAAAAATTAACAATTTTTTTTCAAACTTTTTTTTTTCGTTGTCTCATTTTTGTTTGCGCTGTCGATTATAATTTCTCGCGCGTATGTGAGACCAGATTGGAAAGTCGATCGACTCGTCATTCTTCAGCGCGTTTCCTGTACTTCCCACAATCGAACGAATCCACCGATCGTTCGGATCAACGAAGAGATTTGGCAGTAGAAAAAGACACGTATATTCCGGTTTATTGGCTTTTGCAGAAATTATTATTTTCTCGCCCCACTGTCCCGATGATTGCACGATTTGTATAATTTAAATTGTCGCTTTTTTGCGTTTTTGAATTCCCTTTCGTCGTTTTATTTTTATAAGGACTTACGTGAGAAATTGATGCGCAATGTCTCTCGTTGGCTATATTTACAGGACTGGACAAATGTGGGAGTAGCGCCTCGATGCGAGAGGAATTCTTGCGGTGTTCCGTTGAAAAATTCCGTGTCTAAGATGTTCCAAGCCTATATATATATATATATGTGTGTGTGTGTGTGTGTGTGTGTGTGTGTGTGTGTGTGTGTGTGTGTGTGTGTGTGTGTGTGTGTGTGTGTGTGTGTGTAGGTGTGTGTGTGTAGGTGTGTAGGTGTGTAGGTGTGTAGGTGTGTAGGTGTGTGTGTGTGTGTGTGTGTGTGTGTGTGTGTGTGTGTGTGTGTGTAGCGCGCACACAGAATGACTTTTCGCACATTCTTCACAAGGCAGTGCGCCACGCGGCGAGCAATAATGAGTCGATTTTCTCTGTGCTGACTTCACGAAGACTCGATGAATTAGGTATACATATATACACGTATGTAACGGAGCAAAGAAACGGAGAAAAGAACCCCTGCGGTGCGAAATGAACTTGAGTACAGAATCAGCTACACCAATATATATATATATATATATATAGGAAATTCCATTCGGCAATTACGTTGTTATTTCATCGTTTCTTCCGAATCCTTCGACTCACTTTTTATTCTATTTTTATTATAGTTTATAATATTTTATTTAAAGGTAAAAATTATTCGTCTTATTTATTTGTTTGTCATTATCATTGTTGTTGTTGCTGTTTATTCGCATATACGTCTTAGAAATTTGACGCCTAATAGCCCATGTATTTATGTATATGCGCCATAAATATGTGAACACACGTATGGATATATAGGGGGATAGAGGTTATACGTTCTTGTGTATGTGTGCGTGTATATATATATATATATATATATCGCCTCTTTTATTCCTACACATACGTATATGCATGCATATGTGTGGGAATAAAAGAGGCGATGGAGCGCGTCCCGACGTTGCGAGAAGGAAAAGGTCTCGCGGTGGGAAATAAGAAGAGATGAAGTTTGGCCGAACGGAGAAGAGAGGAGGATACAGGGAGGGAGGCGAGAAAAAAAGTTAGCCCAAGAGCCCCGATGGTGGGCCAACCTCGAGTGCGGAACGATCCCGTGTCCCTTTTTTGCAACAATATAAGTCTTGCAACAATAACAAAATAATGGACTACAAACACATAAATATATATATATATATATATATATATGGAATATTCCACCCCATTTAATCTAACCACGAAAAAATGATTTTTTATTAAAAATATTTGTATTTCTTCAAATTCCGCACAAAGTAAAAATAAACCGTTTCAGGCCTGACGAAGCCGAATTGGAAACCACAAAATGATTAATAGCATTGTTGGAGATTAAAATGATAAGAATGTTCTCAAAAAACATGATTAAGTCGAAAAAAAATAGAAGGAAAAATGGGCCCACGACGAGACTAATCTTAAAAATCATAGAATGGGTTACTCTATTTTAGAGAATTTTTTGAAAAAAAAAAAATTTAAAAGGCCAAAAATTAAAAAATTCAAAAGGTCATCTTTTAAAAAAATACTTTTCACTTTAGAAGCCAAAAAAACGTTGACATCGATAATTGATAATTTTTTCATATTTTTCAACGAAAGTATGCTGAAAAATGAAAAGAAACGATAAAGTGACATTTGTCGATATCTCAATTAGTTCAGGGAGTTATGAGGGCTTAAAAGTTTCCAAAACTTCCGAATTCGACACTTTTTCGCGAATTATAGCTCCTAAAACAGAAGAGATAAAAATCTAAAAATGAGTGTCGATGTTCCTTTCTTGGGGTACAATTTTACAAAAAACAAAAAATTCAGGAAAACCAAAAATGGTCGGAGTGACGGGCGAGCTGAAATGGTGTGCAATGTCCCATATGAATCATTTTTTTTCTTAACAAATATATAAAAATCTAAACGGCCACGATAAGTGTGTACAAGAAGGCCACTTTTGTATTCACCTTCGAAGAAATAAACACGAATCATCGGTTTATTATTAAATAAATATTATTGGTTATTTCCATTGGCAAATATTTCTCTATTTCGAATGAACATTTTTTTTTCGCTCGTTCTTCTTTCGCGCTGGAACGCCTCGTGCACACGTGTATGAGGTAATTCACCGCGCGTGTGTCTTGCATATATGTATGGACCGTAGACGCGCAGCAAGTAAGTAACTCTATATTATTATCCTTTTTCACACCTCCGTGCACCTCTATGAACGATCTATTTCGCGTCTGTTTTGCTCCCAGGGGGGGCCACGAGGAGGAATAAAGCAACAAAAAAAAAACGAAAAGAAAGGAGAAGAAAAGAGAAGAAGGGAAAAAATGGAAGAGAAAAGAAAATATCGCGCGTAACAGAGAGCGAAGAAAACACCCCATTGTCCAGGATTCTAAAGCCACGGGATGCTCTTGTACCACGGACATTATTATTTTCGATATTGTAATCAGATCTTTTCAACGACACGATTCTTTTTTTTTTTCGGTTCGTCGCCTCGCGAGGTGCGCAGCAACGCAAAAAAGGGAGGGGAAAGGGGAAAGAAGGAGAAACAATGAAAACGTGTCCTGGTGTTTGGAGTAATTAGGATGCATCGATGAGTCGTCTAATTACGTGCTTGTTTTCCCTTCAATTATATTTTTTCGTTTGTATAGTCCTTTTTCTTCAATTTTGAATTTTATTTTCATCCAATTAATTTTTTTTTGTTAAAAAATGTTGATTATGATTTTTCATAGTAATCACAATAATCATAACAATTATTATAATTATGACTATACTAATATATTATTATTCACATTTCATTATAATGATATATAATTATTTATTCAATTAATAATACAATAATCATAAATTTATGAGAGAAAATAATAATAATGACAGCTTTGTCGTTTTTAAATAATAATATTGACGTTTTCGGATAATGATAATAATATTATTTAGAGCTCAAGCTCGAAAATTAAAAACAACAGGCCGAAGTTGAAAAATTTTTGACAGTCGAGATTTTTCGATTTTTTTTTCGTGATGAACGCCATCGACGAGACGCGAGATGGCAGTGGCTGGCACGTGGACCATTTAATCGCGATGTCACGCTGAAATTCGATCGAGCGTGTCGTGGAGATGAAAAAAAAAAAAAAGCCGCGGTGCGATAGATAGACCGAGAGTTTTCTTATTTGAATTTAATTTACTCAGAGCAAATACGTGCGAGTATTAATACGTATCCCTCGGCTTATGGTTTTGCACCGTGATTCGATCGCATTAGATAATTCAATGAACCGGCTCGTTGCGTTTCCATGCTGGGCTGGGTTCAGTGGACAAGTCGATACGAGCGAAGTGGAACGAGCCAGTACTGGACGACCGAAGTAAATTCAACGCTTTTTTATTATTTATTATTATTTGCCATGCACTCTTAATATTTAAAGTTTATCATTGTTATCTATTATTATTCGCTATTTATTATAATTATTATTGTTTACTATAATATTATAATAATTATTATTGTTATTTTTCACGTACTTACGATGATTTGCATTAGACATTTAAGATTTCGGACAGAGTGAGAATGAGGTGACCGAGGTGGAGAGAGAGAGCGAGAGAGAGAGAGAAGCAGGATAGAGGGTGTCTCGGAGTCGTTGGAAAGGCGATAAGACGATTTAACATCGAGAGACGGACAGACATCGAAAGAGGATGAGGAGACTCGTTAAGATTGTCTCATAGCAAGCATACATTCGCGAGGCCGGTATTATAAATTTGTAAAAGTAATGGAAATCACGAATTCGAGAATCTTGTACAATCCAAAACGAGATATCCATATACATATATACATATGAGGAGAAAAAAATTCGAAAGGGCGCAGCCAAAAAAAATGATTATCTCGCGAAGCACTGAATAGCCCGAGGAGTTCAGAGAGAGCTATGAGCATCGTTGAGATTTCTCGAACGAGGATTTACAGGCTCGATTTGTCCTGTAAGAGGACGAACACGGCCCTCTTACATCCTTCCCTTCAGTCTCGCTCGGCCGAGTCCAGCATGACTCGCCGATAAGGAGCCCAAGTAGAAAGGGCAGTTATGAGAAGGTGAGACGAAAAAAAAAACACACATACACACACACACATTGCAAATAATGAGAAAGAAACGGGTAAAGCGTTGACAATGAAGAAAAAGAATGTAACTGCACGTGTACAACAGCTTTAGTGGACTTTGGTTGCAGAAAATTGAGACGTTAGTCCGGATCGATCTAATGGTTCGTGGTTAACGTGTGAATGTACCTGGTC
>OZ023318.1:1064155-1103023 GCA_964007375.1 Ophion obscuratus
CCTTGTTATTATCATTAGGCCTAATAGTCGAATTACATTTTGTAATCACATCTTTTGCAGTAAATGTAACGTTTATTGCGACCGGTATTATCTTTATACTTTTGACGACATCGTAGTGCTAACAATAATAATAATACATCATTATTATTATATCATCAGTCAAATGAATAATTCCTGAGTTCCTAGCTATATCCTTTCGAGTTTTTACGTATAACCCTTCCCAATTGAACCCTTTCCTATCACTCCCTACCCACGTTTCTCTAGTTCAACCTAACTTCCATGGCGTCCACGGACGATTTGAGGTACCGCACTTGCCAAGGGCACGTAAGCGGTCACCGCTCCAAGTAGTGGCCACGACCAGTACCTGAGCCGAGCGCCGACCGCCCATCCACCAGTGTAAGTTATATCCTTAATCATATAATTAATATATCATTACTAGATGACGATTATAATTAGAATATTCAATAACATAAGTTATATAGTAATAATAACTAGTATTATTATCATTACATTAATAATGATATTATCAATATTAATATATTATATTATATATAGTTTTATTATTCTTGGTATATCCCTTCAGGGTGTTTACACAGAACATCCCGCCCTACATAATATATCATATTATTATATTGACGATCAATATAAAATATTATTATTATCGATATAAGATGTTATTCTATGTAAACTAATAATAATAATCATAATAATAATAATTATTATTATTGAAGAAGAAATTTTAATCGCTCGATATAATCCAGGGAAGGCTCACGTATCCCGCTTTATCTCACACATATATCTGGCCGCATGTATAATGCATAAATTGCTGCTGTATAATACGGGCTATATGGTGCGTCGGGTATATAGTTGAGATATGGGGAAAATTGATGAGGACGAGGACGACGACGATGACGGTGAGGAGGCGAAGATCGTGGAAAGTTTGCACTGCGTGTGCAACGGAAGACTCGCGCAGCGGAGATCGCAGGATAAAAGGGACGAGTTGGCGAAAAAATGTAAGAGGGGGGGGGGGGCAGAGCGGTGGAGGGAAAATAAAGCTAAGAAAACAAAAAGAACGTAGAGGGAAAAAAACCGATGGTCCTAATAAGGAAGACGAGTGTGATTTCGATGTCGTACACACTCGGATATATATATATATATATATCCGAGTGTGTACGACATCGAAATCACACCCATATATATATATATATATATATATATATATATATATATATATATATGGGTGTGTATATAAATATCCATTTTACATTAATATCAATACATCGACATTTAAAATATGTCAGTGAATAAGAGAATAATTACTTACGCAGCTGTTTGTTTTAGTTCAATTTTATTTTATTGTATCGTTGCTCTTGTTATCTTCCTTGTTTTTATCTCGGAACGAAAATTAGATAATTTTTTTTTCAAAATTGACGAATAGGTCATTTGATGATTTATTTTTAATTATTTACAGTATCTCCATATATATATTTTGTCTATATATATATATATATATATATATATATATATATATATATATATATATATATATATATATATATATATATATTAGACTGATTCAAAAAAAAATTTTCCTTCTGGATTCTCGTGCTATTGTTGGGCACTGATAAAACAAAATTTCTCTAAAAAGATGGGCGCGGTCACTCAATTTTTAGAGGTGGCTATCTCGACTTTTTTGTATTTGAATTTTTTTAACGAACGTATTGCATTTAAGCATAGTCATGGCTTCGGATTACGGATAAAAATCACATCCAGCAGCTTTTTCGTAACAAAAATAAACTCTAACAATTTGAAAAGGGTGCAATATTCACAATTCAAATCCAGGTAGATCAATAATGGCGTCTATACTACTCTCGTTATTCATGTAGATTTATTTATACGCATTAACATTTTGCACTTTTTACGAAAAATTCAATTATAAGCTTTTATTCATAAATCGTATATTTACATTTTCAAAATGCTACGCTTATATTATCTTCAAACTCATTTACATTTCTTCCCAGCCATTCTCAAGTTCGTTAAAATTTTGGGCAGAAAGAAAATGTGCAACGTTGAACAGTTTGTCCAAATCTCTCTTAAATTTACGCTCCTTCGATATTTGTGACGGCAAATTCTTTTTAACTCGATTTTTTAAAAGTTGTTTCCAGACTAGATGGAGTTTTATTGATTTCAAGATTGCGTTATTCAATCGACGCGTTGGAATTTCAGCACATTTCCATTGTTCGAAAATTTCTTTCATCGTTTCGTGTGCACTTCGACGTATGGTCAGTTTTTCTCTGTTATGTTTGTAAAAGAACAAACTCAAAACTTTTCCGATTTTTATCCGTAATCCGAAGCCATGACTATGTTTAAATGCAATACGTTCGTTAAAAAAAATTCAAATACAAAAAAGTCGAGATAGCCACCTCTAAAAATTGAGTGACCGCGCCCATCTTTTTAGAGAAATTTTGTTTTATCAGTGCCCAACAATAGCACGAGAATCCAGAAAAAAATTTTTTTTTGAATCAGTCTAATATATATATATTAGACTGATTAAAAAAAAAAAAAATTTTCTGGATTCTCGTGCTATTGTTGGGCACTGATAAAACAAAATTACAAAAAAACTACGTAAACAATTGTTCATACATATATATATATATATATATATATATGTATGAACAATTGTTTACGTAGTTTTTTTGTTTTTATTTTATTCCTACTCTCGTTATTTTTTTTCTTTCGCCGCGGGACGAAAATGTAATCATTTTTATAAATATTTGAACGTTCGAACGAACGGCTCTGATAAGATATTTTTCATTATTCACAATATATCTATATATATTTTGTCGATGTATATATATATATAAAATGTAGTAAGCGAAGAAGGAAGAAGCATGTATCGAATGCATACACGAATGCATGCATGTATGCATGTATACATGTATAAATGGTAAATGGGGATATTGTAAGTGGCGGAGGCCACCGTGGCCGATGCCGCCCTGAACATGAATGAATGGAACCTGCTTCGCCACTTGCATACCCATTATAGAAACTCCCGGGGAATATAACCGCCGATCGTCTCTCTCTTCGCTATGGCATTTACGTGTACTAATATATACGACGTATATGTACAGCAACAACGCGATATACATATATACATAAACAAGTATATATATATATATGTATGTGTGTGTGTGTGTGTCTGTATGTACACGAGACAAGAGTGCCATTAGTGGATGGCAATTGAGCAGTGTCCCTCTCGAGCCCTCCGATACATCATCGACGATGATTGTCTAGCAGAAAACGCGAAGACGAGCGAAAAAAATATAGTCTGATTAAAATTGCCTTTTCTACTGCGGAACCGAGAGACGGGGAAAAAGGCGGAGTGAGATGAAGAACTTCCTGGCGAACGTAATACGGGTTTTGTTCAACTGGAAAGGGATTATATATATATATATATATATATATATATATGCATGTATGTATGTATGTATGTATATGCAGGGTCACAATTATGAGGTCGGTTATGTTTCTTGAGGTTCTGGCGCGAAGATTTTGCGACCGAGAAAAATATAACGTTTAATTGTTTTTTACTCCCTCTTCGAAAAAAAAACTGCCAACTTTTGTGATGAGTAGTGTTTGCCAAAAAAAATGGAGTATTCTGAAAAAAAAGTTAACAATTCCATTTTCAATTTAGTTGAATGAAGACTTTTTAATTCTGAATAAGAAACAGTTTGAATTTTTTTTTTCTCAAATGGAATTCATTTCTATGTATCCATTTTATAATGCATCCTTGATCATTTTTTTTTCTCGACGATCGGATACACAATTGAAGTTTTTCAGGAGTGTTTCGTATTCGGATTTTAATTATCTTCATTTTCCTGAACTGAAAACGGATTTTTGTTTCGTTTTCAGAAACGTTATTTTTTTTGGTCATATACTACTCATCGCGAAAATACGCTATATTTTCTTTTTTCAAAGAATACTTGAAAATCATATTTATCTCGGTCGCAAAATCTCTGCGCAAGACCCTCAAAAACACATGTTCACCTTATAATTGTCACCTTGTGTATGTGGCACAAGTTTGAGCTCTATTTTTTTTCCTTTTTCTCACCATCCAATTTATATCTTCATTACAAAAAGAAAAAAATTGTCGCCGAAGCTGCGAGGGGTCAAAAAATATTTAGAGGTCGCTCAAGCTTCCCAAAAATTCAAATTTCCATTTAAATATCGATCTGAATTATTTTATGAGAAGAAACATTAAAATTCTTGAGTTATAAAGTGAGAGATAATTTTAAAAAATCTATTTCTAAAGAAAAACGGATTAATTATTTCGAACATTCTACAAAGCGTAAAATTTATGAGTGAGAAAAGTAAAAAAAAAATTGGGAATTGCGAAGCTTTTGAGCGACCACTTAATATTCATTGGCCGGCTTGAGCTTTCGCGAGATTAATTAAAAAATGATCAAGCGTAAAATTCATGGATGTGCAGTCGACGAAAAAAAAAAACGATTTTTTAATGAAAATTTACATTTTTACGCGGCTTGAGCGATCCCTAAATATTTTTTTAACCGCTCGCAGCTTTCGCGACAATTTTTTTTTTTTTTCTCAAAGAAGATAATTGGATAGTGAGAAAAAGGGGGAAAAAATCGAGCTCCAATTTGTGCCACCCTAATATATATATATATATATATATATATATATATATATATATATATATATACATACACACATTCAGGACGAGCGTGCCGAGCTCAGCCCGATTCACTTGACATTTCAATCAGGTTCATACGTAGGGGACGGGGCCATTTTCGCTGCACTTGGAGCAAACGCTTTACCGAACGGGACAAAGTGATATTCGTTCGGGGTGGCGGGGTCACCCACCATGACGCAGGTGTTTACTCGGCTCGTTGATTCTTCGCTCTCGAATCTCCCCTTCGAGATCTTACAATTTCACGATCGCGCCTACTCGTAAATAAAACGAGACGAGTGACGAAATGGCATTCTTCGGGTCGGCGAGTGGTCTCGACCCCGAAAAAAATCCACGTCAAGCAACACGTGGATTTGTTCAAAAGCGCGTACTTTCTTTCTCTTGGACTTACAGGCTTCAGTTTCGTTTCATTTTTTTCGTAATAATTTTTTTTCGTATTCGCAAAAAAATTCGAAAAAAAATTTCTTATTCGATTAAAAATTTCGTAATCGATTCTTTTTTTCGTAATCGATTGCGCTTCCTAACGGGACCAGACTGACGGAGTTACGAAGTTTTTTTTCGCCTTTTAAAAGTCGGGGTACCCTTATCGTGACGTTTTTCAACCCCCTCCGAGTCGCGATTCAACAGGCTCTGGATTCCGCACGAAGGGAGTTACGTTTTACGACAACCCAAACAAACCCAAACAAACCCAAACAAAAACACAAACGCAAATCAACGAGGCTACTTAAGAGGACGTTTTTTAAAAGTCTGCTCTCGGTGGTTCTCAAACACTGGCAATGTCTCGAATTCGGTGCAGCCGAACGACCGTTACGGCGTTTTGAAGTTTTCAACGTTTCAGTCGTAATTTTCGAGGATAAAAAGGTCGGTTTTTTTCGGTCGCAAAAAAAAAAATTGCCGTTCCACGTATGCCTTTTTTTTGCTGCTGCGTGTGTCGTTGAATTAAAGATGGTTCGGTTAAATAAAAATCTAAATCAGCCGCGAAACGGGACCGTAATTTTTGAAGATCTGTATAGATTTGTGACTTTTTTTTTCGTCTTTTCTTCCCGATTGGCGAATACTTTTTGGTATCCGCAGTATAATTTTCGCGGAGAATCTCTCGAGACAGGTTTGCGCAGTGACGAAATATCGCGATCGTTTAGCGGGCCCGTGGATATGCTTGAGAATATCCTTGGGAATTTTAATTTATTTTTATTTTATACATTATTGCGATTTTCGAGGAGAGCGAGAGAGAAAAAGAGAGAGAGAGAGAGAGAGAGTGAGAGAGAGACTTGGGAATTTTTCTTTTTTTCTGTCTGCTAAGGAGTCTGAGCCACACGAATTAAATTACAATAATAGATAACACCAGTTTAGTCGATAAATTAAGTGTCTCTTCTCGGCCTGGAATAATTCCAATTATAATACCAGTTAGGAATTATTGATAATGGCGATTTGCCCCCTCTCGAGGCTATCGGGGAATAAATCCGAGCTTCTTCGAGGCATATGGCGAAACAGCGCTGGGAATAAAGAAGAACTTTTTTGGAGATCGACCGCGCCCTTAAGGGGGGGATGTACCTTTGCTAGGATTTTTTTTGCTGATTTTCATGACTTTCTTTTTAACGAAACTATTTCTTCACCTTTTTTGAGACTTACGGCGCGTTTTATTATATACATTTTTAAAAGGCTAAATATTTTACGGAACCCTAAAATAATAAAAATATATAAAATAATTATATGAAATTAATTACATAAAATAATAAAAAATAAATGTTTTTTTTTAATGAAAATAATCGAAAAATGGGTATTTAACATAACAATTTATTAATTCTACTGTAAATCGATGAAATTGTTTCCGTTTATTGGGAGGTATGCAGTTGTTTTTTTTTTTTCGGCGGAGCACACTTTGAGTATGGCGGGTCTAAAACATGACCCTAAATGTTTTTGAAAATTGAAGAAAAAAAACGTATTTTTTAAATGCAAAATGTAGCCATCTTTTTCGGAAATTTCAATCTTTTTGTTTCGAAGCGTACCATTTTATCGATTTTCAACATTTCCCACTTTTTCTTGGTTCATATTCTGCGTATGAGTGTTAAGGGGGGAAATCCCAGTAAAATTTTCAATTTAAAAAAAAAAAAATTTTCGCTTAAAAGGTGCTTTAGGGTCTTAAAAATAATATACCAAATGATGGAATACGGCAAAAGTGTCCGAGTGCCCAAATTTCTCCGTACTTAAAACTTTAAACGCGTTTTTCTCGAAACCACTTTTTTTGAGCTCGCCGAAGACATAACTCGAGCAAATCTTTACCGATCGACTTGAAATTTTGACAGTAGCTTCGAAACATCTTTCTCCACGGAGCTACGTAGAATTTTTTACTTTATATGGCTTAGTTTTTTTTTATCGATGATTTTATGGCGTTTTTTTTGTTAAACATTTAACTTTATTTTCAAACATGCACCATTTTGCGAAAAATCAATATATCGAAAAAATGCTACGTAGCTCGCCAGCTGTTGTTATATGGAAACTAAAAAAATTTGGTTTTTACTTCCAGGTCAAAAATTAAGGAGTCTACGTCTTCGGCCATCGACACGCTTTCAAAAATAGGCGCCTTCGAGCATGTGCTGCGCAGTCGCCATTTTAAAATATTTTTTATTGAAAAAATTACATTTTGTACTTTTCTAGTATTGCTATAAAACCTACCTTACAGATTTTCGATTGATACTTTTATTCAGCCAAAATTAATTCCCGAAAATATGCCTATTTTTTGTGTGCTACTGTGATTTCCCCCCTTAATGAAAGAAAAATCTTAGTTTATTTTTTTTCAGACTATTCTTGTCGATCCTACGTATCACGCCGTTTGGCAATATCCGTCGCAACCCGCTTGAGACGACCGTGCCATACGTCCGCCATTTTTAAACGTTCCAAAAAAAAAAAATACCACGAAACAGCCAATAGTAGTAATAAAACATACCTCAGGTTAAGAATGGTGAAAAATCTTTCCTTAAAAAAAATCAAGAAAATCGGCAATTTTTCCGGGTCTGGAGGTATGTCCCCTTAAATTCCTGATAATAATAACATTAATAATGGCATCAGAAAGAAACACCTTCCAATTGTGTATTCGAATAAAATCATCAATCACGCGTTTCCGAAAGACAATCATTTTTCCCAATAAACAATTATTCTATCAGCAATTTAATTACATTGTCAATAATTACTTTTCATCGGCAATTAATTTTGCCCAATCAGTGTGGAAAAAATGTTCACTGCTTAGCAAATAAATTATAACCCCGGATAATGGAGTGTGATCGCGTTCTAGCCTCGAATACAATTTATATTTAAATCACAAATACGTAAATGCACACACGCTGAGACGTTAGCGGCCTGTACTGGTACAAATTGGAGATGAAAATCAGTGTATGCCAAGTGTGTAAATTTGCCCGCAGGGACGTGGGTAAATCTCTTGGGGAGCTCGATAATCCATTTCTCATTCATGTTTATATATATATATATATTTTTTATTTTTTTATATTTTTATTTTATTATATTTATATTATATTTATATTTATATTATATTATATTTATATTATAATTTATATTTAATATATTTATATTATATTTTAACATTTTATTTTTTTATATTTTATTATAACGTTATTGTTATTTCTATTCAAATTTATTATACTAATAGTTCTTGTTATTATGAGCATTTCGTTATATATATATATATATATATATATATATATATATATATATATATATATATATATATATATATACAGGGTGTCCCATTTTAATCTTACACCTGAATTTTCTCGAAAAATATTGCTCGGACGAACTATTGTGTGGAACAAAACCTCTAGGGATTGAAGGGTGACGTTTGAAAAAAATTTCTTTGAGGAGCCAAAATTCAAAATGGCGGCGTTACAAAGGCTGACATGTTTTTTTTTAAAAAGGAAACAAAACTTTTTTTTTTGCCAAAAAAATTGTCAGCTGAAAACTAAAAACTTTTGTTGAAAAAATTTGTTGATAAAGTTCATAGTTTTCAAGTGAGAACATCATTTTCAATTATTTCAGATGTATCCAGGATTTGTGTGTGTGTGTGTGTGTGTGTGTGTGTGTGTGTGTGTGTGTGTGTGTGTGTGTGTGTGTGTGTATGTGTATGTGTGTGTGTGTGTGTGTGTTGAACAAAAAAAGAATCAAATTTTTTTATTGAAAATTTTGGTTTTTTTTTGTTTTCAAATTTGGACGATATTTCATGAGAAAATTTTGGAGGAAAATCGATGAAAAATAGTTTTTTTCCATTTTAATGGCGTTTGTGCCATTTTCAGGCCCACAAACGTGTTTTTTTAAATCCTTGACGAACTTTGATCACGATGGGTAGAAAAACACACACACACACACACACACACACAAATCCTGGATACATCTGAAATAATTGAAAATGGTGTTCTCACTTGAAAACTATGAACTTTATCAAAAAATGTTTTCAACAAAAGTTTTTAGTTTTCAGCTGACAAATTTTTTGGCAATAAAAAAAAGTTATGTTTCCGTTTGAAAAAAACATGTCAGCCTTTGTAACGGCGCCACTTTCAATTTTGGCTCCTCAAATAAATTTTTTTCAAACGTCCCCCTTCAATCCCTAGAAGTTTTGTTCCACACAATATTTCGTCCGAGCAATATTTTTCGAGAAAATTCAAGTGTAAGATTAAAATGGGACACCCTGTATATATATAGCTAATTACGTTACACAAGTCGAACCTTTTTCAAGCCCAAATATTTTCGATCCAGCTCAACATCGAGAATCAAGGAATTCTTTCTTGACCTGTACATTGTAGAGTTTCAAATAAATCGCGAATTAAACAAAAATTTTCCTCGTTACCGCGAAACTAATTCCATCTCGATCCATATCTACATGATTAATTCCCATAATTTCAGTTTAATCGTTGATTATTATTACTTTATTTTCTTCGCGCTTAATTATTAATTGTTATTATTATTTTTCTTCAAATGTATTATATTTATATATATATATATATATATATATATATATATATTATGAACTTAATTTTAGTATTTAAATAATAATTGTTATTTTATTCTCATTTTATTTTTTCATATTTTATTATAACGTTATTGTTATTTTTATTCAAATTTATTATACTAATAGTTCTTGTTATTATGAGCATTTCGTTCGAATTTTACTTTCCATTGAGATCGTTGTAGGGCGTTTTCCGAGTTTTCCATGGAACTTTTTGAAAATATGTTAGAATTATTATTATTTTATTATATATGTTCTCATAATAAGTAAATTGTTAATAAAGTAAGAAATAGTTTTTTTAAATATACTAAACGTCTTCATCGATACACTATATAAATAAGTAAATTCACACATATATATATATATATATATATATATATACATGTGTGTGAGTGTGTGTGCTCGTATAGAAAGGCTTGTCGGTAGAACGAGCTGAGCCGAGGCGCCAAAACCAGTTTGAACTCGGCGAGCCATTATGAACCCGATCCGAATCGCTTCTTAACTAATCTGGTGTATGGCGACCTTCCATTAGCCCGATTCCACGCATAATTCATCGTCTCTCGCATCGTCTACCAGCGTCTCGCCGTACGAAAACGCGCCGTGAGACTTTGATTCTCCGCTCGTCGATGGGGACACCCGAAACAAGACTCTCCCATATCTACCTTCCTCGTGAATACGCGTTCATTTTATTCTCACTTTCCTGATGATTTTTTTTCTTCAATTTGTCCTTTTTTGGGCTAACCACAAAAATATTAATTAATTAACTTCCTTATTTTACTTTTTTTTTTAAATTTGATTTATTTGAAACTAGCAATTTGTAATTTAATTTTCGACGCCCCCGCTCTCTCTCGTCCATTCGGCTGTTCGAAAAGAGAACGTATTTTTTTTCCACCTCTTCAAATGGATCATACATTAAAGGATTTTTAAGATGCCTGTTTGTTTATTTATATTTGAATGTGGTATTTTTTTCTTTCAATTTGTCCTTTTTTGCGCTAACCACAAAAATATTCATTCATTTATTTATTTACTTATGTTACTTTTTCGTTTTATCAAATTTGATTTATTTTGAACTAGCAATTTCTATTTTAATTTTCGACCCCCGTCCACTCGGCTGTTCGAGAAGAGAACGTATTTTTTGTCCACCTCTTCACATGGATCATACATTAAAGGATTTGTAAGATGTCCCGAAAAATCCTCGTCCTGGCATTTATTACACTTGACCGTGTCTATTTCAGCTCCCCCTCGACCCCTCTTTCAATCTCACTGCCTTCCATGCCCGAAGTTTCGGTAAAAAAAGAAAGCGTTTTTTTTGCCCTTCTCTATCAATTTCTTCCTCGGACATCGTAAATATATTACCTCGCGCGATGTAAGTCCGAGAAGAGTGTCGTTCACCAGGAGATTGTTTGGTCTATCGTGACGTAGGCCCCCCCGTAGTTTGAGAGTGCCATACCGAGCTTCGAGAAAGAATTTATCCCGTGGAATCATCCGATAGAGAATCCCTACGGTGTCATAGATACACGCTACTATTCTATACAAACATGCAAACACACGCGCGCACACATACTCATTTATCCATACATACCTTTGTATAAATATATGTAATGACTATTGTATTCGTTAATTGGTATAAAGCATTCTTTATTTATTCACTTTCATATATTTATTCGATTTTTTTAATACAATATTTATAAGCACTTATAATAGCAACAACAATAATAATACTAAATCGCTATCTGCTAGTTGATACATTTATTTTGATGAATTTTTGAACTGATGGTACTCATGGTTATATTTTTCCAATGATTCAGATTTTTTAAGTCATTTTTGAATTGTTCGTTTATTAAAAGTGATTTCTCAGAGTATTTAAAAGGATCAGTGTACACTTCTTTGATCAAATGAATTTCTGTCTTTTTTTGTAATCCTATCAAGATAAAGAATCCCTATGGGGTCGTAGTTACACGCTACGAATCTCTACAAACATGCAAACACACACACACGCATTTATTCGTTACATATCTTTGTATAAATATATATAATTACTATTGTATTCATTAATTAGCATACAGCATTCTTTATTTATTAATTTTGATATATTTATTCAGCTTTTTTAATTAATAATTTAACTTTTTTTAAAAATAATTTTTAATTAGTAATTTAACCCAAACAAGAACAACGACAATAATAATAATAATACTAAACCGCTATCTGCTAGTTATGATATTTATTTTGATGAATTTTTTAATTGTTGGCACTTATATTTATAGTTTTCCAATAATTAAGATTTTTAAAGTTATTTTTGAATTGTTCATTTGTTAAAACTGGTTTCTAAGAGTATTCAAAAGGATCAGCATACACTTCTTTAATCGAATACATAATACATTGCATTATATTTAATAACGAGCACAGAGCGGTTTAAAAACATTATTATTATCATTATATATAATAAAAACCGTTATATGGTAGCCAATAAATATAATGATCATTATCAGTACAATAATTATTCTATTTATTTATGTATTATCGTATTTGTATAAATATATATATATATATATATATACGTCAAATTTGTATTCATACATATATATAAATATGTATATGCATACATACGTGTTTATAAAGACCCAGGCAATATGTGACTGATGCGGAAGTATAAAGATAGAAACCCTATCATGATTTTTTTCTTCGATACGATTGAACATACATATATAGTATATGTATAAAAAGGCGTGTATAAGAACCTCGACAAATCATTCCTCGTTAAGCTTCCACCGAGACATTTCGCCAAGGGCTTATTTGAATAACAATTTCTTTTACCACGCATATATATATATATATATATATACGTATCTATGATAAATGCGTGCTTTCCTGCAAGCCACACGAGAAATGCTAAATGTCCGACAGACTCGTTTTTTTTTCTCGCGTCATTCGAGATGTGACAAAAAAAAAGAAAGAAAAAAAAATGCGAATCCACAAAACGCGACATTTATTGTCGCGAATTCTCGTCTGCGGGAGACGAAAAAAATTCTTCGGATCGTCGCCTTAATTTTGCTGGTCAAGAGTTTTTTTTTGCGCTCTGCACGAATTAGAGACTGATTAAAAAGCAAATTGCGAAAAAAAAAGAATTTGGTAAGAGAAGAGCACGATTTATTCGTATATTTTGCAATACGATGCTTGGCGCAATCTTTTCGGAGTTATAATTTTGTTTGGGTTCGTTTGGGTTAATTATGAAAAAAATGCAAAACGAGAATAATTCCCATTCCTGTGATTCCTAAATAATGATAAAAATGTGAATCATAAAAACCAATTCGTTGGATCGTCGCTGAGGATTTGCTGCTTCAGAGATTTTTTTTTTACTTTGCACGAGTTGGAGCCTGATTGAAAAGCAAATTACGAAAAAAAGAATTTGGCAAGAGAGCGCGATTTATTCGTATATTTTGTAACACGATGCTTGATAGGCATTTTTTTCGAAAGTATAATTTTATAATTTATAATTCGTTAATTAAAGTGAGAATGTGACAGTCTACGAGGCTCGAGTCGACATGACGAGAGAAACGAAAAATGTTAGAGAAGAAAAAACGAGTTAAAAAAATCGAATGAACGAAAAGAACGAAGCGAATTAGTGAAATGAAATATTGAGAAAAAACATAATTTTCCGTTTCGCTGACTCGGTGTCTGGCGTGCGTCTCTCGTGGATGGGCAGGGAAATTTTTTTTCCCCCTTCTCACGGATATATCTAACCTCTCTCGCAACAAATCATTCCTCGTTAAGTCCCCTGCGAGAGGGTTTCTATTCCCCCCTTTCCCCTTTCTTTTTCTTGCATGCGTGCAATTTTCCTAACGCCGGACACGTCTCGCGCGGGGAACTTTTGCCAATCGTATGAATTATCAATTTATTTGCCGGTTCCTGGTTCTCTCTCTCTTTCTCACTCTCTCGCGTACTGCCGGGTGAAGAAAAATAACCGCATTAGTGTCCAAGACGAGAATATTCGTTTAATCCAGCGAGTGGACGTCGAAAATACTCGGACAAGCGTGAAGAAATTCCCCGATAGTCCTGAGAGAGCCTGCATCACTGAATATCAAACGTGCAGACCTTTCCTACCTTCAATCATCCGTTTCTTTATTTTCTCTCACGCGGTATGAATTATTGCAAATAATTCTCCATCGACTATCGTTTCTTTGCGTAATTTTGGATTTTTTTAAAATAAATAAATAATTGAAAAATGGCCCATCTATTTGATTTCGAATTTCCGGATTTCGCTATGTTTTTTTTTAAATATTGTATTTATGAAGTGATAATTTAAATGAAATCGACTTAAATTAATAACTGCAAATAAAACGCATGCAGCATTTTTTATTTATTTATTTTTATATATTTGTGTGATTTTTCAAAGGCTATATATATATAATGATGATTGAATTGATAATGGTCTTTATATTTATATTTTTTTTTTCTTATAGTCATTAACTAGCACGTAGCGGTTTATTATTATTTCCCTTTATTAGTATTTATAAAAATAATAACAATAATAATAATTGCATATAATAAAAAACGGCTATATGTTAGCTGATAAATATAATGGTCAATAAAATAATGATTAAATTTAATTATTTCTATGAATATATACCGATAGAAGAAAACAATGATTGCATTAGCAATGATCTTTGTATTTATATTGATTTATTTCCTCTTATTTATTAATTAGCATGTTTATTAATTTTTATTAATTGATTAATTAGCTAAGTGCTGGTTAATGAATAAGAGGAAATTTAATAAATCTAACGAACGAAAAAATACCAAAATATACATATATATATATATATATATATATATGTATATTTTGGTATTTTTTTCGTTCGTTAGATATTTTCGCATCACATGAGAAGCGATATACAGACGGGGAAAGCTTTTATTTTTATAATTACATTTTTTTAATACAGTGCCATTGAAAGATATTTTATTTGGCAAATTTCCATTTCAAAATGGTACATTGATTTATAACATTTTAAAATTTACTTTTTATTGTTATTTACTTATTTGTAATTGAAGTCTCACGAGAGACACAACATTCGAGGTTCGAGAAACGGTCTTCATTTTCAAGCCTGTGTATTAGAAGCCCGTGAGCCTTCAATCGGTAGTAGTATGAACTCGTACATGACCAAGAATTTGCATAATACAAGTTCTCTTCCTTCTACCCCCCTCTCTCTCTCTATTTTCTCTCTTTCTCTGTCGTGTACGAGCGCGTGCACTCACGATTACACATCCGTTTGTAAGTCGTCCTCGGGATCTATGCCCGTTCACGAGAACATCATTCACAAAGACTTTCACGCACGTGCTGCATCGCGATTCCCAATTCGAGTCCTCGAGGAGCCACGTAAAGTCGCGTATTCGGAGATAGAATGTGATGGAAATCAATAAGAAGAGGGGGGGGGGGCAGGAATTTGGGCTAAAAAGTTATTAACATTCAAGGAAAAATATTGCTCGTAATATCAATGATAATTGAAATATGTTCGTGAGAATTATAAACTATGTAAAGAATTTAGCGCGGGTATGTGGTGAGTAAATATTTTTCAAGGGTGCAAAACTATTTTATTTTATTTTATATCAGTAAAAATACATTCTTTAAAAGTAAATCTCAAACGATGAAAAGTGAGAAATTTAGTAAAAGTAACGTATATATTGAAATTACGTTTGGTTAATTTAGATAATACTTTATTAGATAAAACAAAGTCAATAACGAGCATTGCCACCCATAGATTCCATCCAAAACACTCCACGCAGAGGAGGAAATATAGCTCGAATGAATCGGCTACACTGATACCGAGCTTGTAAAGTCACAAGGGCAAACATCCCACGCAATTTATCGCGTAAAAATAATTGATATAGCGTGTCTCCTCCCTGCCGTTTAGCAGTATCCGTGTGTCGGCTTTTATTTTCCGAATGCGGAAATGCGCGCACATAATTCGAGGACGTATCGATAGATAGCGCGCGCTTTTTGTCGCGAGCACGCGCAGAGAGCCGCGTGGCGCCTGATAAGCGCTAGGCCACGCCCCGGACGGCCCCCACTCGGGCGCGCGGCCAATTCGCGCTACGGTACAGCGCGGTGGGGGAAGGCTGCGCGCGCAGCCGTCCGTCCGGTTTCTTTCGCATTTGAATACGGCTTCTCGCGTTATTACATTCGTTATTCGTCGTTCGCGACGTCTTGTCTCGCGATAATGAAATACGGACGAGACTAAGAGACTCGCTTTAATGCGACGGGATCTAACGAACAGGCTCGTATCGAATTTTCGACGATTTGTCGATGTCACACCATCATTTCCGCGACATTTTCTCGTGTCAGACAAACGTAGGGGAATTGCCGAGACTCGTCTGGTTCTTATCGCTCGCTCTTGCGTTCATGCGCGATGTGTTATTATGACTGTATATCGGGTGTCTGCGAGGCTAGGGAAACGTGGGCTATAGGAATATTTGCGAAAGAAATCTTTCGGCGCTGCTTCTCTAGGGAATATAGGAAAAGTTCCTAGACTTCTCTAGACTTCCAGCAGCGCTTCGAACGTGGAAAGTCTGGAGTATCTTTTAAATTGGGGGTATGGAATACCCTAGAGTTCCCTAGACTTTTAGCAGGACTGCTTTCAGTCCGGAAGTGCTGACAAAATCCCTAGAAGTATCGAAAGATCCCTAGAATTCCCTAGAATTCCTTCGACTTTTAGCAGGGCTTTGCCCGGTCCGGGAGTACCGAAGAATTCCCTAAGTGTATCGATAATTCCCTAGAGTTCCCTAGACTCTTAGCAGGGCCTTTCTCGAGCTAAGAATACCCTATAATTCCCTAGGTAAGAACCGTAGTGTTCAAAATACCGATGGACTTCTACACTAGAAGTTCCCTAGTGAATAAATTTCACGGCAAACGATGGCTAGATCTTCAACTCAACGGCAATAATTCCCTAGAATGTAAACTTCAGTTAAAATCCAAATGAAAATCGAGATTTTCAATATCATCCTACAGTTTTCTTAGACGCTACAATTGAACTGTGAAGATTCATCCGATTTTTTGTTTAACTTTTTGAATCTTCGAACAAGTGCACTGCGAAAATCTATCCAAGTGAAAAATTCAGCCAATAGCATTCCTCGATTTTTATTCTTATTGTTAATATTTTCCTAGATGACCGACGTAGATGGAGCTTGGTGTTTGCAGTCTCAAATCTCTGTCCCAGTGACACAATCCGGTTTCGAATAAATCGTCGTCCAATCCAGTGTCGCATAGACTTCCAAGACGACAAAAAGAATGTCTTTTTCAAGAGAGAAATAAACTACTTATAACCAATGGTGACTTAACCCACTCCATGCGATTTGCGTTATCAGTGAGTCAAAGACGTAGCACGTCGCTATATGAAATGTCATAGATGTAAATTTGACGTGGTTGATGGGCCGATAGCCATTGTATACGATACGTTTTATATCCAATTAACGATAATGTATTTCCACAACGTTTCACGACGTTATGGGCCGTGTCTATGAGACGAGAATATTCATATACTCTCTACCCTCACAAATGAAATTTTGATTATTTTTATTTCACACCATTCTTTCCGCCCGTTCTTCGTGATACTACGAAAAACAAGTATGAATCTACGAAGAAAAAAAAACGAAAAACAAAATTGTCTATAATTATTCACTCTTTAATCGTAAATTTGGGACAAATTGTCATTGCAGAAAATTTAAGATCTGGTTGTGTCTGTTGGTATTAAATAATTCGAGGTTTTTCAACGTTTCTTCGAATATAAATTTGAAGAACACTGCCGTTAAATGAATCCCTCGTAGAATTTATTTGCATTCAAATAATTCTTTTACGTTTATAGAATTCATGTTCGTTGAATGGAATCGAAAATAAATATTTTTTCTGCCGTTTGGAGGTAAAGAAATGCCTTAATTTTTAAGAATTTCTTTATCAATAAATTTTTGTACCAATATATTATTATTAATTTTATTGGCATTAATATTATCAAACGATGTTAAAATATTAATTAATAACTATTTGATTAATATATTTTAGTTTTTTTTAAATTTTGTTAATTTAATTATATAAATATATATATTTTTATATAACATAGATGTTAATAAAAAATGTTCGATCGTTTTTGTTTATGTAATATTTCTTTATCTTTTTTTTTTAATGTTTGAAATGTCCCTATCTTGGCATATTCGCTTCTATATATATATATATATATATATATATATATATATATATATATATGTTGTGAATCCATGACAATGCCATGGAGGGACAGAGAGAGAGAAGGAGAGAGAGTGCAAGAGAGAGAGACCCTTTATTTCGCTCTTGGCGCAAATGCTCCGCGTGGCCCTTTTTCCGAGGGCATAAAAGCGTCTCCTGGCTCGCCCATTCAATATGAAATAGCCTCAAACCATTATATCGCCATTGTAGAATAAACGAGAGTCCGCGGGGCATGCACACACACACACACACACACACACACACACACACACACACACACACACACACACACACACACACACACACACACACACACATACGGACGCACGATTTTAGAGGTCTCGGCGGAGCGCGAAAACATTTCGTTTGGAAGTTCCGGAACGCGAGTTAGAGTTGCACCCTTCGCGGCTCATCTTTTGCCATAACTTTGCGGGACGAGATACCGAAAGAAAGAATGCCACTAAAGTCGCGTCATCGACCGACTTACATCTGAGACGAAATTTTCGAGAATTATTTTAGACACGCTTGAATAGAAAAATGAATTTAGGATTTTTCTCAATTTTTTGGTCGGAATTTTAATTTTTTTTTTCGAATTATTTTTTTTTTAATTTTAAAAGATCTTTTTAGTTTTTCCAATTTTTTTGAGGATTTTTTTTTTTCAATTTCGCTAGGAATTATGATTTTTCTCCATCTTAAATTTTTTATTCCGGTTTTTCTCTATTTTTAAAAGTATATTTTCGATTTTTTTAAATGTCATGATTCACGATTAACGATTTTGAGGATTTGCCGTTTAAAAAAAATTGTTTCTATTTTTTAAAGGATTTTTTCTATTTTAGAATTTACGATTTGTCTAATTTTTTTTTCATGTTACAATTCAATGAAATAATTACCGGCACATATTATTAATATCGATGGTAAAAAAACTGAGAATTATTTTTGCGTACGATATTTTTCGCGTTGATCGAAAAATCGGTAATTTTGTCTCACGATTGAATTGGCGCTAAGTTCGAAGCGAAAATTGCACGGCAATTAGGACATTGTAACGCTCAACGTCCCGTGGCGACGTGTGCGTGTGCAGTCGGCAGGGAGCGCGAAAGGAAGGCAAAGGGCTGAAATTCTGGTACTGTAATTATTTTAATTGAAAATTTTCGCCACCGGCATCGATCCCGGTTATTTTCAGAATACAATTGACGTTTTAGTGACTCTCACGTTACCGCGCCGCCCAATTTCCCACAAATCTCACGCCCTTTCTCCCTAAGTGACGTATGACACGTACCCCCCGCGGTCGAATTTCATTCGACAAGACTTCGCGGCCTGACGCAGGTCCACATCTCACCCGTAATTAAATTGCGATCTCCGGTACATTTTTATCCTATCAGTTCGAGACGAGCGTTTTATTTTACATTAATTCGGTACATTTAAAATTTTTTCCTTCAATTCTTTTTACGTCGCCATCGACCATGACTTTTATAAAAAAAATGTTTGGACTTATTTGGATTTGAATCCCCTGGTAGTTGGGATAATCAAGGATAATTCTTATGATTAAATTTGCATAGTTTTGGAGTGGGCAAAAATTGGATTTTTTTTTTTGGGTAACGTCACCGGTTAGAGTAAAATTCAATTATTTCATAATATTCGTAAGTTAATTTGATTAAAGGGAAATTTCTTGACATCGATTTTTATTTATTGAATAAAAGTTATGAGCAAAATTTAATGTAAAATTTTATTCGAGTATATTTTATCTGTTTAATTGCCCTTTGCTATCGCGATTTTTGCCATCAGATTTTTTCGATGCATTATTAGCCTTATCGTAATTCTTTTTGCACGCAGCAATTTTTTAAAACTTGTTATTTATTATTGCAAAGTGACATCCATCGATACTATTTTTTTGCTCTTACTTTCAACAGAAATAGGAGTATCAGGAGCAAAGAAATTTCGTTCGAAGATTTCTCGAGACAATATTTTCGAGGGTCGACCCTCGTGGTCTATTTTTTTTTTTGGGTGAGTTTAACCGCGTGGTGGCTTGTGAATGGTATGGAAAGATTGCGGAGGGCCACGTGACGATGTCCGGCGAGTTTTTCGACCTTTAGTTCTACGTCCCGGTCATCCGAACAAAAATTCCTCAAAGGGTCATCCACGTTTTTCTTACTGTCCTTGCTCTCCCTCCCTCTCGCTCTCTCTCTCACTTAGCATAAAAGGGTTTAACTCGGCTAATGTTCAAAGGAAAAACGTCCATTATGTATACGAGTTTTGTGTCCCATGGTCATAATTAGGTATATGTCCTGTCTCTCGGACTCTCGGGGCCCATGGGAATTTTCTAGACCCTCGCAAAAATATCGAATGGGGCTTGGCGTAAGCCGGACCTATGACCGCCGGTACTACTCGCTCACGACACTCCGGGAAAACGTACACGCTGCTCGTTCCATTCGTGAGATTTAAGACTTACAAGCATTTTTAAATAAACAATTTAACAAATTCAATAATTTAATGAATTTCATAATTTCATAAGTTTCATAATTTCATAATTTCATTAATTTCATAATTTCATAATTTCATAAATTTCATAATTTCATAAATTTCATAATTTCATAAATTTCATAATTTCATAAATTTCATAATTTCATAATTTCATAAATTTCATAAATTTCATAATTTCATAAATTTCATAAATTTCATAATTTCATAAATTTCATAATTTCATAAATTTCATGATTTCATAAATTTATACATTTTTACTATTTTTTATTATTTGTTGCTTTTCCAGATATATTAACATTTTAACCTACTATCTGTGAAATGATGATTTTTAATTATTACGTTTTTTACCACTCGGAACATTTTGCAACGCTGCCGGTTTGAAAAAATACACGTTTTTTTTTTAGTTACAAAATTCTAATATCCTTTGAAGAAACCCAAACCGTACCGAATCAAAAAAGAAAAACAGAGATATCGTTCTTTTTCAATATGAAATATTTCTAAATCCTTGAAAATCATGTAAAAATATTACAAGATTTCTTCTCCATAATTTTTCGAAGTACGAGAGAATCGTCAAGACTTCGAAAAATCGTCAACTTAAAAAAAACGATTATTGCCATTGTACATCTTTGTACTTTTGACAGATATCCGTAATAACGATTGTACGAAGTCTAACACGAAAATGTCGATAAATTTTCAGTCATCGATCGAAACATGGGATGTATTCGGTTCCAAACTTAGCTCGGGGCAAATTAATTGATTTTTTTTTTCACAAAAAGTTGTTTCTTAAATGTCAGATGACAAGTATTAATACTTCACGATAATTTCGGGTGAGCACGAAGCGGACGCGTCGTGCGTTCGTGAATGCTTAATTGCGATCCGGCAATTACGAAGACAAGAGAGATAATGATGAGTCATTATTTCTAGAGGGGAAGCTTCTTTTTGGGCAATTCGCACCCTCGAGAACTCGCATTTTTCTCCAAAAATCCCTAGCCGACTTTAACACGTTCCTAGGACGGGACACATCTTCGAGTCCACTAGACAGTTTTGACGAAAATTTCGGGAGCATTCGGAGCGGCAACTCGCCTGGGGAATTTCAGTCATCCAGTAAAAGCCAATCTAAAAATGTAGGGATTTTTTGGGAGCCATCGGCAGTCTTCTCAATTTCCCTAGGCAATTTTAAGATTTGCTTCCCCTATCGACATCAATTGCCCAGACACGGAAGATTAATTCCCTAGAAAATTCAAAGACATTCACACCCTTCACGCCGCAAAGGGATTAATTCCCTAACGATTTTTCAAATTTTCATATTCATATTTTTCAATCAAGAAAGTTTGAGAAAAAAAACGAAGAATAAGAAATGAACGAAACTCACGAATTTTACTGAATTTCACGTCCTCGTTTTTATTGTCAGCGCGGTGGTCCGGGTATCTTCGATTTCGAGAAGAGAGAGCTTCTTGCGGCCTAGAACGAGCTCGGTACACGAGTTAATGATATCTTCAGGACGGATCATGCTCGTGGCCTTACGCTCCTGTCTCTCGGTGGCTGACAATTTACCGTCGTACAGTTGCCACGCACGAGAACATTTCTTTCTTTCCCTGTTCTCTCCTTCTCCTCCTTTTTTTTCGTTCCGTCTTTGCTCCTCTTCCTTCTGCGTATTTCTTACGGTCCGTTCGTCCCGAGTATCCGTGATCGATACGTGATTCAGCCGAGCCTTCTTTGCGATGCACTTTGGGCAATTATTACACGAGTTAGGGGGTATGGAGGTAGGGCTGATCGTTTTTATTTCTTCTTTACTTCGGTTGAGCTTCTTTATCCGTCTCGTCCTTTTTGGGGCTGTCTCCATGGACCATGTGCAGCTAGGGATTTTTTTCTTCCTGCCCTTGAGTCTTCAACGCTCATCCTACCTGCCAAGCTGAGAACGATCCACCAAGGTGACTATCGAGGAACTAGGGAGAATGGTGAAGGAACATTTGCCGGGGCTGCACAGTTCACGTGGTCATGACAAACGAAGAAAATCACTAGACCCGAACGACACACAAGCTGATAACTTGCCAGATAAGATTCCATTCACTGTGTTTCTGATACCCGATACCCTTGTCTTCACTCGCTGATTTATTTTGGGCTTGATCCTCGCGCACTTTGTTCAACACTTTCAACGCTATTAGCACGGTACAAGGGCTCGAGCAGGCTTGAAAATTGTTACAGAGTCACTGGAAGTACATCCAATGGCTGTCGGGAGAGTTGGAGAGGCTCCTATAGTCCAGGTGGCGTTTTGACGCAGTTGCCTCAGGAGGGTTGCGCCAGGATGAGGAAGTAGCCAGGCACCGGTCCGCCGGTATGAGCTTGTCGCGCCACTTGTCCGTTTCCACATTGGCCACTGTCACCTTCCGGACCTGCCTCTTCTACGCAACTTTTCCGATATGGTGATTCGCCTTTTGTAGCACTTCCACCTAGCTCGATGGAAAACTGATCAGCTTTAGGGAAAACGTTGATGTCCAGTCACTTGTCACTGTTCATATCGTTGTCTTCATCAGCCAGCCGATACTCAGTTTGCTGCTGGTTCATCTGGCCATCCAGTTTGGCTTGATGTATCTTCGTCAGCTTCTTTCATCAGCCTAGACAGGTTCGGTTGATCTTGAACTGCTGTCACAACTCTTGTCCCGTCTCATCGTTGACCTTCCTCAAAACCCGGATGTCCGTCCGGTTTCCAAACTGGAAGCTGAGCAAGTGTCTGGGTCCAGCCAACTTGGACCTTTCTTCGGGCCAATGAAGTAGGCCGTTTGATGGAAGTCCCGTCAATTGTGGCGACACTCGGAACTCGATTGATCTTGGATGATCTCGTCGAAGGTTTTGACGTGTGCGGTAGGTTATTCCCCGGAGCTGGTCACCCCGCAAAACTCACGTCTCGACTATGTACAATTTTGAACGAACTTTCCGGTTCGGTGTCTTGTATTGGACTGTGCAGAAGTGGCACCTTCCAGTTTCTGAGCTTACATCTTGTCAGGTAAGTGTGAGCTTCGTAGAGTCGTGTTGCCAGCGCCGCCACCGTTCCCGCCACGCGCATTGCCACTCGTCGTCTTCGTAGTCGTCGTTGTCGTTGTTGTCCTCCTCATAGTAGTCTTTCATAGTCGTTCGTTCATCGTTCAACCCGGGGCCCTGGATGGTGTGCGTGATGTCGTACGAAGTGGGACCCTCTCCCCTCCGTCTGTGTGTGTGTGTGTGAGAAAGGAGATAGCGAGGGAGAGAGAGAGAGAGGAAAGATAAAACATGCGATAGTCGTGCGTGCCACCACTCTCCCGTTCGGTATGTGCGTAAGGGAGCTCCCCCATTCTCCCTTCTCCCACCCTGCTGCGTAAGTACGTGCGTGCGTTCGGCGATCCTCGGGGCTTTACGGGGGCAAACGCGAGCCTTGTCCCGCCCATTCCTCCGCTCCTCCCTCCCCTCGCGCTCTCCCCTACCTCTTCATAGTTGGTCTTTTCAAAGGTCCGACGGCAGCCATACGAGCCGGCGATAGGCCCCTGCTCCTCAATATCCTCGTGGAATCGTGAAACCCCGCAGCCGCCAAAGCCTTTGGGGCGACCACTCGCGCGTACGACAAGTCCGTGGTTCAATCGTCGAACCGCACTGCGTTCCACGCAACAGTCGTAAACACGGCAAGTTCCAGCGCCAGGAGCTTCTGGAGAGAATGGCAGCTCTGGTTAGGGTCACCCAATGTGGCCAGCAAGACCCACGAGAAGCTGCAGTATCTTCGAGGCATTGTGATCAGCGTAGGACATGACCCCCAAATTGATTTATCAATTTGAGAGCAGTTGGAACGATGTCTCGCGATGTCACCAGACTTCCGAGGTGCCGAGATTATGATGTGGGTCCCACAGTTGTCCAATAGGGTCCGGGGCATGTTGATCCTGTTATCCTGTCGACTAGGCAACTTGGAGCTAGATATCATCACTGCTTGGAAGCTGGGCAATGGTCATCCAATTTGTGATGCTCCCAACATCCTCCTCAAGGGACGCAAAGAGTCTCGTTGGAGATTGACGATGATCCTGACTCCCGTTGAAGAATCGTTGATTGGTCAAGCGTGAATAAGTTCAACGGAGCTGCTGTAACTGCAGCCTGATGGACTCCGGTATTTGGAGAAATCTTTGGCTAGGGCAGTCCACTTGATACTTGGTCATTTGATCGAGCCTTCCACTCGATTAGTTCACAGCTTTCGTCATTCCACTTTGCGCGGATCAATAACGGTTGATGCCGATGCCGTGTGGAAGTTTGGGGCTATCTGAGCTGCAGTGTATGGGGTGTCATCACGGGGACATACCTGCTCTGGATCCTGCCACGCACCCCTCGGCTCCCGGTGTTAAACCCTCCGGGCTAACGGGTTTGGAAGGCTTTGTTGCTATTCGGGACTTGTCGTGGCGCAAGTAAACCTGTCCGATCAAACCGATTCGGCTGTTGCAGTCACGAATACGGGGTGGGAGTCAGATGATTTGTAAAGCTGTTCGTGCGCTTTTTGGCCTGTCCCAGGTGTCTTCAGTTCCGTTACTGCTGGCAGTTATCATCCCCGGGCATGTACAGGTTTTTCTTTTACATCGAACTGAGCGATTTCGTTCCATACCGATGACCGGGAACTCGATGACACTTGGAGGGTGCGCCAACTTTCAGAGACGTAAATGCCACCAAAGAGGAAACGCCAACATTCCGGTTGCCAGAAGACCAGGCTAAAAAGCACATCAATAATGCACCAGCGACAAAAACTCCCGGAGTACCAATGGACGGATCTGCCAGGCGCGTCGCTCTTGGCTGAACCATGCATTATTGATCAGCGCTTGGCAATGGGCTTAGGAAAGGCGCGGAGAAAAATGATGCTGCGAATGAAACTCGAGGCAATGCCATCATTAGTGGCTGTTGGGAACGGTGAAACTTGGGTGGGTAAAAAAGAAGCGTGCTCTCGTAAACCAGATCGACGCTGGTGCGTGATCCTGCGACACTAAGAAAGTCCCAGCGCTGGTGCCGTCTAAATGCAAAGGGAGAGTTGGGCCAGAGTTGGGTGTATCGAACCCGGAGCTCACGTATTAAACACGCACATGTGCCCCTGCATCGTGAGGTGTCCATATCGAACGTATCGAATTCGTGTTGGAGCTCTCGGCTTGGTTGAACGTGTCTCTCATCTCTGTATATGACGAGAGATCCTCGGGCGTGGAAAACCGGCGAGGCTGCACGATCCCCGGGCGTCGTCTCCTCACGGACGTTCATCCGTCTCCCGAGTGATCTCGTTTTCCCATCAAACCTGTCCACCGCGTCTTCCACCGCGCGAGAGTTTCACTTTGCCCATCGCGGAAAAAGATCCAAACGAAATTGTCCTCCGGTCGCTTCCAGTATCTCGACACCCGAAGAGACGTAGACAAGGTCACTTGGGTGGCTTGAGGTTTCAAGGTCAAACGAGACGTTTCGGTTATCCCCTTGTGGACAGTTGGCTGGCCAAGGTCAAATGCTGTCATTGGAAGACGCCTCGCTCAATCCTGACTGGCATATCATCGAAACTGGACGCTCATTCGCATTGGGCCTTTCTTGCTGGAAGGAGCAGGCCCCGGCAACGAAACCTACGCGTTTGCCTGTTGATTATGGAGGTTCAAGGTCAAGCTGGAAAATGGTATTCGCCACATACGGGCCTGGAGTCCCCCTGGAGGTTTCCGAAGCTTGCAGCCAGTTGTGCGATGGTGCGATTCGGCCCCTGATCAGGCCCCGAATAGAAATTCGGCCGCTGCTTGGGCTCATTGGAGGGTGGAAGAACCCCAAAAAATGGCAACCGGATTGCATTTAATGCGATTTAGGTCCTGCCAGGAAGACTTCGACGGGTGGAATTTTCTCATCGAGATCTTTGGTAATTGGCTCGCTCGAGTTGGGAATCCCCAAAGTTGGCAGTCCCATGTTGCTCAGCCAGGTATTTCAATTTGAAAGCTGTCTCCTCGGAGACTTTTCCTACTTATGGGACCTTGCCAAGTTTCGCAACAGGGACCAATCCAAATTTTTTTTTTTCCACGATCGTGGTGGTGAGAATGTTGCCAAGGCGGGGCAACGAAAAAAAAAAATAGGAAAAAACCTGCGAGCAAAAAGTATCGAGATCATTTTCCCAACTTTGTTAATCCGGGCACGTATGCGTTAAACGGGCGGGGGGAGGGTACACCGGAGTAGCGTTTTCTAAAAGTGTCGATCGTGCAAGCATGACTTTTTGCGGAAAAGTTGAGAGAGAGAGAGAGTGCAAATACCAGCCATCGTGCGTGAGCCGTTCTTGTCATATATACAATGCTGAGAAAATAGAAAAAGGAAAAAAATCAGGAGAGAAAAGTTTAACGCTCGAAACGAGAGAGAGCCTTCTCTCTCCCTCTCTCTCTTTCGGTACCTGACACTTAAGTATCCGTCAATGCATTTCTCTCTCTCTCTCTCTCTCTCTCTCTCTCTCTCTCTCTCTCTCTCTCTCTCTCTCTCTCTCTCTCTCAGTACAACCCTCTTCCGCAGTATCACCTCAGCTTACCTGTCCAAATAATCGCTTCTACGAAAATGTAATGCTATTTGTATCTCTCTACATGTCACTCTACTTTAAGGGAGCTTTCCAATGTGAAATTTTCAAAAAATCGATTTTGTTTTTTTTTGCTTTATCGAATAGTATACACTCTTCCCATCGCTTCTTTGGCATCGCTGATTGACCGTAAGTAAACGATTTACCTAAAATTTCCTCACTTGAAACTTTGAACGCGTTTTTCTCGAAACAGCATTTTTCAAAACGGTGTCCAACTTGGAGGGCAGAGTTTTAAAGCTATCGAGTTGAATTTTTTACACAATATTCTTAACGTCATTGTTTATCGTGCTATGGAAGCTTTTTTTTTGACATCTTCCTATTTTTTTGTAAAAAAAACTGCCAAAAAAAAATGCTAAAATCGATACTTTTTGTTCAAACCGGCGCCATTTTTGCAAAAAAAAAAAAAGCCTCCATAGCACGAAAGCCAATTATATACCGATCAATAATCTTTTTGTGTTTTTTGTTTCAGATCAAAATTGTGACCCCCAACGTGGACACCACATCCAAGTGCATTTTCTGCAACAATTGTTTCATCATTTTTATAGATATTAATTAATAAATAAATCGATCTTTAAAAAATTGTTTTGTATTCTTCAATACCCAATTAATATACAAAAAAAAACCAGACCGATTAGATTATTTTTTCTTTAAAAAAAAAAATCGCGAAAAACAGCGATTTTTCGGGCTGTCACACTGGAAAGCTCCCTTAATTAAACATATCTCATATATTTTTTCTTATATAGAGTCAATATCACGCGCACGGTAGAGCATCACTAGCATGCACCGCCTGTAAATGTAATGTAAATGTAATGCAATATGTGCCTGAGGACTAGACTGTCCTAGTGCATCAATAAATATCTATCGCTCTCTCTCTCTCTCTCTCTCTCTCTCTCTCTCTCTCTCTCTCTCTCTCTCTCTCTCTCTCTCTCTCTCTCTCTCTCTCTCTCTCTCTCTCTCTCTCTCTCCCCTCTCTCTCTTTACATGGCGTTTTGATATTTTTTCTATCATTAATTGTCGATGCGATTATTCGTCGGATTAAGACAATCGGAAAGTCTCGAATTCTTGGGTTTTGGGCGAGCTCGCGGTAGAATCTTTGACAGCTGTTAAAAATTCCCAGTTTTCTTTTAGCATATGCATATATATATGTTTAAACGTTTATACAAATATTTTTGTTTATTAGGTATTTTCTTAAACTAAACAGTGGAATAATTTTTTGTTCGTCCATATTTTTTAAATTGATAAAAAAGTATTGTCATTAGGTACAATATTTTCTCCCCGTCTTTCTACATTATCCAAGATTCTATAATAATTATTTAATATGGAACTGACGTACGTCGAGCTTCTTTTTTTTATTTCGTAATTGTTGCCCACTTAGTTCGAACGCATCTGACTGGCATGAGCTAAATTTTCAAAGTAAATTTATACGCGCTTGAGAACGAAGGAAGCGGTAAAAAAGTTTCCGTATTCAAGGTTCTGTTTCGTTGTCTCTCTCTCTCCCTCTCTCTCTCTCTCTCTCGTGATCGAGTAGTACAGGTAGGTCAAAATCATTCTCAGGAGAGTTTCATGAAAGTCTCTCGCGGAGTCTGTATATCGGCCAAGTCGCCTCTCGTTTGTCTAGCAAGGCCCGCCGTACGGACAGGTGGATCGAACGATAAAAGTAATAATAAAATAAAATAAAGACTGTCACGAGTCTCTCTGTACGATCAATTATAACGATATCTTCCGTTTCGTTGTTCGTAACGCTACCAATGCGGCCCTCGGGGCAGCGGACTATATGTACAGACTTTTCCTCATTACCAAGAAGTTGAGCAGATCTTTATTCGGTTTATTACCGCAAATTTTCATATTCATACCACAAGCATTTACAACAATAAACGAGTCGAGGAATCTCTATTAAATTTACTTTGAACATCGTTTAAAAAGAAAGAAAAAATAACGTGATTCAGGGTTCGAGTAGACAATTGTTACGTAAATCAATTTTCAACAAATCCGTAAGTAACAGAAAATGAATTTTGTATTAATATTTATATTAAAAAATGAATCGATTAACATTACTATTAAAAATTACATAAAAAATTAAAATATATAATATTTAAAAATATGATAACAAATGTTGAAAATGCTTAATATTAAAAGATAAGTTAATTAATTTGAACAAAATCAGTGATGGAAAATACGGAAAGCCTCGCTGCAAAATTCATACTATATTTATTCATACTTCTGAACAAATGAGTCAAGTTTTCCGTTTCTTTTTTTTTTCGATCTTTTTTCGTGTCCGAATTAAATCCAGAGGTGGCTGTATGGAGTGATTGGCTAATTAGTGATTATACAATCGTTCTCGTGGTGAGAGTACGAGCACGAAGTTTCTGTCGCTGTCTATCGACCCATACAGAGTACATACGAGTCCGAAAAAGATGGAGATATAATCGGAGAGAGAGAGAGAGAGAGAGAGAGAGGACGAGATAGAAAATTTATTTAAATACCTCACGTAACCTTCGGACAGAGATACACACCGAGGCTAATGAGACTCCCATGAGCGATGCAGTAAGCATACGTAATAAATGATCGTGCATATACGTATATATACAAAATGTAAAAAAAATAATAATAATAATATGACGCGAGACGTTGCCGGTGCGAGTTGAACGGGGGGGGGGGGGGGGGGGGGGGCAGAAAGAGTTCGCGGCCGGCCCGAACGCCAGCAGCTTTTCGCTTGGCAATAATATGATACATTTTTTTCTTCAAGTCACCACACTCCTCACCGCGACAGCAATTGGTTCGTTTCGTGTATGTGGGTTAATTTTTTTTTTCTTTGGCTTTTTTGTATTTAATTCACTCCAACGTTGAGAATTTTTTTGGTTTATTTTTCAATAAATAATTTTTAAAAATCATAAATACAAAAAGACTGTAGAATGAACGAATAACTGGAAATCATTTTTTAATTTTTTATTTAATAATTCTCATGAGAGTCCGTGGGTTTCGGGTCGGGAGGCTTGAAACTGGAAGCGGAGATTCAGAACTAAGTGAGAATAGCTTTTGGGCTATGATATAACGAGAGCAATGACGGAGTTACGTGCCCGGCATACATATATACGTATATAAATTCATGCATGAAAATAAAAATTGTGCGGAAGCGAAAAAATATCGTCTCGAAAAATGAGTGAAAATAAGTTGAACGAGAAAAACAAAATAGAACAACAAAATAAAGAGGACGATTTTTTTATGTCCGGCACTTGTCACGAACGACAACAAAATAAAAAATAAATGGAAATTCACGAAAATTACGTTAAAAAAATACGCTGGCAAGAGAGAGAGAGAGAGAGAGAGAGAGAGAGAGCGAGAGAGCGAGAGAGAGAGAGCGAGAGAGAGAGAGGGGGATGTGGAACGAGGGGATGAATAAATCGATCGAGCGATTACCATAATTTGGGTATCAGGGAGTAGGCCACCTGGAGCGCACGATATTTACCATTCGCAAGCCCAGGATGGTCAACAAGGCTTCAACCCTTGCGCTTCCTTCTCTTCACCGTTTTTTCAGGAGGGTGCATTTCTATCTTATAAACACGTGCCCCTATATATATATATATATATATATATATATATATATATACATACATACACACACATACATACATGTGTATATATATACATACATATGTATATATACACATACAGGGTGACAATTATAAGGTGGCCATACATGTTTTATGGGATTGAGTCAGAGATGTAACAATCGAGAAAAATATAATTCTCAATAGTTTTAGGGTCCTCTTCGAAAAAAAATATAGCGTATTTGTGTGATAGATGATACTCGCCAGTAAAAATTGAGCATTTTTGAAAAATAATCATAATTCTCCATTTCGATTACAGCGGAATCAAGATAATTAAATTCCGAATTCGAAATACTGCTGAAAAACTTTTTACGTGTATTCCATTATCGAGAAAAAAAAATACGATAGATGCCTCTTGAAGTGGGTAAATCAATTTCAATGCCATTGAGATTTTTTTTGAGGAGTCTTTCGTATGCGAAATTTGATTATCTTAATTCTGCTGAACGGAAAATGGTTCTCTAATCCTTTTCCAGAATGCATAATTTTTCTGCACAAAAATACGCAAAAAATAAACAATATAAAATACGCAAAAATAGGCAACATTTTTTTCTGCACAAAACTACGCAATATGTTTTTTCGACGAGGACTTTAAAAACCATCGAATGTCCGATTTTTCTCGCCCACAAAATCTTCCTGTCACTGAAAAACATATAGCCACACACATGGTTTTAATTATCACCCTATATATATATATATATATATATACATACCATTACGTTTTCTCGCCCATTGGATTATAAGGGCTACCGAGACCAAGCTACATGAAAACGGTTCCAGAGGAAAAAAAAATTAAAGGGTCCTAGAGACGAAGAGAGGGGTGGAAGAAGTTTTGAGGATAAAAAAGGGACAACAGTTGCAGGGATCGATGCTCGTTTGCTTGGCTGGTCAGGCCAGTGTTGAGAGGCGATGACCCTTCGACCAAGGGAGGTCCCTCGACCCTTTATTTCCACTTGGATGTATATATATATATATATATATATATATATATATATATATATATATATATACTCTATTCTTCGATCTCTTCTTCCTCATCATCTTTCTTTACGTCTTCCACTCATTGTTATTTCACGCTAACGCGAACGTGACTCCGTCATTGCTGAAAGGATCCTTTTGTTTTGTCTTTTCCCTCGTCTTTCCTTGCCGCCTCTGGTAAGAATCTCAACTCGGACAATTACAAGCAAAAGGAAAATAATTGAAAGGCCTAATAAATAAAATAAAAAAAAAACTAGACGAGATATTTGAAGCAATGGTGTTTTTTTAAATTCAATTGCAAATTGGTGCGCTTGTGGGTTCGATAATAGTTTTTTTTTTAAATCAAGTTTTCTACTCGTTTATAGCAAGCGAGGAAAGTTTCGGGAGGTGGGGGGGGGGGGGGGGGTGCTATTTTGTGGCTAGAAGGAAACGGGTATGTGCGTAACGAACTCTCTATGAGAGAGTGCATTTGTGGCTGAGCGTAAATAACGCATTCGTCGATTTGGAGGTACACTGGTTGATGTTTGCTGCTGCTAAGAAGTCACCACTTTTCCGAATGGACTATAACTTTTTGTTACGACGATTCTTGTATTAAAGTGCTGATTGTTTCGTGGTCGAGTTTCTGCAACGATAACAATGACAATTATTATCATTGAAAAATTCTTTTCCTCGGAGCTTTGTAATTCCAATAGTTACGACAGTGCCAACAACTGTAAATATTATCATTATTATTATATAGTAAGTATTGTTATTTTTAAGTAATAGTCAAATGGTAATAATATATGTAGTTCAATTGAGCAATATTAAATTAAACTAAATTAATTATATATGATATTGAATATATAATTAAGGGAGACTTTGTCCTTGAAATTTTCAAAAAATTCAAGCGTCTCAACATGAGCAGCTAGAAGAAGAGGAGGGATGCCTCTGTGGACCAGGCATTGCCGATTAGCGGTAATTATAAGCACATTTGTGTAAACACATTACAAAACTTTAAACGCGTTTTTTCTCGAAAACACGTTTTTAAAAATGGCTGACATTCTCCTGATCGCTGTAATTAACATATCGACCTGAAATTTGGAGAGCATACTCGGAAAATATGTCTTCACGGAATGACGGATCGTTTTTCCGATAGATACATTTTTGCATTTGTTATTTATCTTTTTATGCGAAAAAAACGCGAAAATTCGATTTTTTTTTAAATTGCCGCCATTTTCCGAAATTTGTAGTAAACGAAAAACCCATCCGTCATTCCATGACCAAAGGGTCACAGATTGATAATATGCTTTGAATTTGTGTTTCAGATCAACAAAGAGGGGGCAGTGATGTCAGCCGTTTACCTTCCGCGATTTGAGGACCTGTTTTCGCGGAGTTGCAACGGCCGCCATTTTGGTTTTTTTTTTCAAAATTTTTTTTTTTAACGTTCTGCATATCATGGATAAAAGCAAGAAAAAACCGCACGCAAAAAGCTTTATTCGTTTCCTTTTAAAAAAATAAAATGTGAACACCTGAAATATGGCACTCCAAGGACAAAGTCTTAAGGGCGGGGTAAAGTATTAAATTTTTTTTTTCATTTTTTAAAATTTTTTAAATGAATGCATAATATATCAAGAATATTGTGTTAAAATTTAAGGGGGGATTGTCTTTTTTTTTCGCAAAATTTACCGCTTTTTGGGAATTTTTTTGTGAAGAAAGTATACGACGGAAAACTTGTGAAACTTGGCATATAGTTTTATTGATCTGTTTACTACATACAAAAAAAATTTTAAACAATTTCATCAAAAAATCCGCCTCCCACCCCCCTCGACGCGCGATGGTCCTTTTTTGATGGTGTGCACGATTTCTCAAAAACTATTCGACCGATTGCCTTCAAATTTGGACAGAATGCTCAGCTGACATCCTTTTATCGTTTGATGAAGCAAAAAAGCAATACGTTTAATAGTTTTTTTATTTATAACAAAAAATCGATCAATTTTTTTCGAAAAATCGATACTTCAAGTTCAAAACGTCACCAAATCGTCAATTTTTTTTTCCCTTCATCGAACGATAGCTATATGTGTCTAAAGTAAAATGCTTTTTGGGTTTTTGTTGCAGGATGAACGTGAAGGCTGTAATCGTGCACACCATCAAAAAAGGACCATCGCGCGTCGAGGGGGGTGGGAGGCGGATTTTTTGATGAAATTGTTTAAAAAATTTTTTGTATGTCGTAAACAGATCAATAAAACTATATGCCAAGTTTCACAAGTTTTCCGTTGTATACTTTCTTCACAAAAAAATTCCCAAAAAGCGGTAAATTTTGCGAAAAAAAAGACAATCCCCCCTTAAAGTCGATCGGAGTAAAATTGACGAAGTTATGAGTATTTGAGCGTCTATTGCTCCATGCTGTTCTCTTCTTTTCTGCGTTTTTCAAATCGTTTTTCTGAGACTTGTTATATTTGAAGTCCGTGTGCACGATAACTCAAAATCTACTGGACCAATCGCTTTGAAATTTTGCACAGTACTTCTTCACATAATTCACCAGGTATTGTCCAGAGCTTTTTTTTTTTTTTTTAATAATTACTAATTTTTCAACAACAAATTAGCCGATTTTTTTAGCGAAAATCGGGTTTTTGGCTCCCAAGTGCTACGAAAAATAAAAAAATCGAAAAAAAAAAATCCTCCCGTCATTACCTCGAGAAACATCTCCTTTAACAAATGCATTTTGATTTTTTTGTTTCAAATGATTCTGTTGCGAGTTATGGTGCACACCGCAAACCAACTTTTTTTCGAGGCGCCTCCGGGGTTTAATTTTCACTCGCTCAATTTTGAATATTTTGCAATGCAAATTTAGGAGAATGTTGTTCAAATGTTACTTTATTATATGTAAATTTTTCAATAAACGAACACTACTCGTTACGCCAAAAAAAATCTTAAAAACATGCCTTTTTTTCGCCGAATTAACTTTACCCCGCCGTTAATGTATATAATTCAGGGGTGGGGAAGACGTCATCGGGGTCGACCGGTCGACCGCCTATTTTCTGTGAGAGCTCTGTAAACCTAGTTTAGAAATTTTTCGTTAAATAAATGTTTTTTTTTTGGGTTTAAAATTATGTAATTGTTTTGTAAAACTTTGATCAATCGGTTCGGTAAAACGGTTCGATGGGTCAATTTGAAAATTTGCAGGGCTATTGGGAGTACATTAAGCTGAAAAATCTGGCAACATTAGTATTTCCATAAACATTTGTAAAGTAGCGATAGATGTACTGAAAAACTACAAAAAGGCATTTTTTGTACTTTTTTTCAAATTAATGTTAAGGGTGAACAAATTTTTTTTCTAAAAAATCAATGAGACGATCTTGTGGGAAATTTATTCAAGTTTCAAAGTTGCCCTCTAATACCCCGTGTGATCATTGGTTACTGAGGCATCGATGATCAAAGACAAAAGGATGTTCTTTCATTCAAAGTCGAATATCTCAGCAAAAAATGGTCATAGAGAGAGCAAAAAAAACCAAATTGAAACTGAATAAACAAACTAACTGACACATACATTAATTAACCTAAAAAAAAAAATTCCGAGCTCGTAATCCGTTGAAAAAAAAACAAGTAAAATTGGAAAAAAAGTTGCTCCGCTATTTCTTATGATTGCGCAATAACCGTAACTCACAATTTTTTTTTGCCAAAGCATCTCCAAACTAGAAACGTGGAACTTCAAAATGCTTTTTTTTCATCTCTATACGATCATTTTTCACATAGATACAGCGCTTTAAAAAAACGCTACAAAAATTGAAGAAAAATTCTGTTCCTTTAAGGGGTAAGGCCACTGTAAATTTTTTGAAAAATGGATTTTTTTTATTGGCTTAAAAAATAGTTTAAGTTTAAAATAAAAAATAGTTTAAGTTTCTCCGAAACTTCTTTTTTAAATTTTTTCCAATAAAAAACTATTCGCAAAACTTTAAACGCGTTTTTCTCGAAACATGGTTTTTCAAAATGGCACGCAGCATAACTCGAACAATTTTCATTTTTTTTACTTGAAATTTTAACCAGATGTGAACATTTACATTATCTTGAGAATGTCGATCGGAATTTTCAAGAACTTTATTTATTGATTTTTTATTAACAAAAAACTTGCCGTTTTTTTCGTCAAAAATCAATTTTTTTTTCAAACGCACGCCAAATCCACAAAAATTGATACTTTTTAAAATCCGATCGACATTCTCTAGCTATAGCCCTCTAGATTAATGGTTTTTTTTGTTGTTCTAGATTCAAAAGTGCACCAGTGGTGCTGCGTGCCGCGGAGCCCTGGAAGCAAAACATGTCCCGGGAAGATAGCTGTGGAACCGCCATTTTGTTTTTTTTTTACTGTAAAAAAAATTTATAATAAAGTTTAATGTATGCCCGATAACACCATTAAAAGTTTTTTTTCAAATACCTTCAATTTCGGGAGCAAAAAATTAGTGAAAAAACCTTTTTTTTTGGGCCGTTACAGTGGCCTTACTCCTTAATTTTTTGGAGTAGGGCACACACACACACACACACACACACACACACACACACACACACACACACACACACACACACACACACACGCACGCACGCACGCACGCACGCACGCACGCACACACGCACACACACTACTCCAAAAAATTAAAAGAACAGAAAACTTCTTCAAATTTTTTTGAAGAAATTTTTTTTTACTTGAACTGACCTATAGATTAATTAACCTAAAAAGAATCCCGAGCTCGTAGCCCGTTGAAAAAAAAAACAAATAAAATTAGAAAAAAAATGCTCCGCTATTTCTTATGATTGCGCGATAACCGTGGCTCACAATTTTTTTTTGCCAAAGCATCTCCAAACTAGTTCAAAATGCTTTTTTTTTATCTTTATACGATCATTTTTCACACAGATACAGCGCTTCAAAAAAACGCTAAAAAAATTGATGAAATGTTCTATTCCTTAAACTTTTGGAGTAGTGTGTGTGTGTGTGTGTGTGTGTGTGTGTTGTATTGTAATACTCATTCATGTTATTACATATTGTACTTTTGAGATAACAATAAGAAAAATATTAATAAACATTATTGTTGGTGTTATTATTATTACTGGAGTAACTATTTAAAATGTAGGATTTGTCCGTATAGTAGCTGGAGCGTGTAGTAGTCAATTAATATGTACGTACGATATCAAATCATACGTGTATAGCGAGTGTGAATAAGTATAATTATAAGTAAGAGCGAGGCTGGACCACGCCCTGTCTCCGCTCTGTCCTCTCTCTCTCTCTAGCTGTCTTTTCGTCAGTACTGTCTGCTCGGATTTTCATCTTCGTCCCTCGTCCCGGTCGGCGTAGTCGTTATCGCCGCCGCGTTTTCTCTCTCTCTCTCTCTCTCTCTCTCTCTCTCTCTCTCTCTCTCTCTCTCTCTCTCTCTCTCTCTCTCATATCTCTCCGGATTTTATATACTGTGCTTACCGATTACAGGTTGTTGCAAAAAAAAAGAAAGATACTATTGCATACAAGTCTGGAGAAAATCGAATGAAATTCTAATTACAAAAATCAATAGTTTTTTTAATTGACAGTAAAGACAGCATTGTAAGAAAATAATGAACAAGGGTGTATTATTTTTTTTAATTTCAAAGAATACGGAGAATTGATTGGAAAATATTGTTTTTTATGAGTGCTTTATTATTTCTTAAATCAGTACATCTGAAGTATATTTATTTTCTTGTTAATTCTATTTTTCAATAAAAATTCATGACTGTTGTTGTTTTATTTTGTATTTTTATAATTCTATGTAAAGTTTTAAGAGGTCCTGTAGACTGTAGGCACACATACCTATATATATATATATATATATATATATATATATATCAAAGGTAAAATACGCTCTTGTGGCCGAGCCGTTCATGGACCTCTCAAGAGCTCGACTTTCCTCTTTCTCTCTCTCTCTCTCTCTCTCTCTCTCTCTCTCTCTCTCTCTCTCTCTCTCTCTCTCTCCTTCTCTGTCCCTCTCGCTCCCGTGCTTTCCGAGTGTGAGAGACGAGTAAATGGATTTCCTGGTTTAGTATAAGGCATACTTCCTCTTCACCTAAAGGGAAACGTAAATAAATATGGAAAAAAATGACTGTGACGTCTCTGGACGCCTTGGCAAGACAATGAAAATCTACATCCTATGCTTTTCTCACTATTGCAGATGAAAAGTAATGTTGGGGATATAAATAAATAATAGCGAAATAAAAAATCAAATAAATCATATAAATTAAGCATTCAATCAATATATATATATATATATATATATATATATATATATATATATATATATATATATATATATATATATATAAATATGTGTGTGTATACAATGAAAATAATATTTCGATGGAATTTGAATTAGAAATGCGTCAATATATGCATGCATATATAAATATTCGTGCGTCGTACGTATGTATGTAAATTTGCAGAAGAAAATCGGAGAGGAGATCGTGCTGGAGAGATTACGTCCTCAATAACTCACGACACGAGCAAAAGCTCTCCAAGAGCCGTAATAATCGGGCGACCATAATCCGTTACATTCCCTATATATTTAGCGTGAAAGATTGAGGATGAACGTTGGCCCGATAATTCTTTACGAGGGCGCTCGAGACGGAGCCTTGGAGAGAAAAAAATAAGAAAAGCGAAAAACAAAAAGACCTTAATAATAATGCGCGAAATGAGAAATTTAAAATAAAACTGTTTGAATTAAAATCAAATTGTATTGCAATGAAAACGATGAATTATCATATGAAAATTCTTCATCGATTAAAATGATCGAAAACTTGATGTATTTTGAAGAAAAAAAAGGTATATCTTACGGCCGTTTTTTCGATTTTTTCTGGATAAACTCTTCCAACTAAAACAAATTCTTCTCAATAAAATTTGTATTCTTTCTCAATCAAATTTATATTTCTTTTCCTCTATAAGCAACCTTGTTATGATTTATTTATGTATTCATTGAATTTTCCATTTACTTATTTATTTATATCAATAAATATTGTACGGTTGAAAAAATATAAAACCTATAAATGAAATAATTAAGCAAATTTGCTCCTTCGTTGAATATTACCCTATAGAATTTTTCGTTACGGAAGCGTGTATGAATATTGTATATATGCGTGTCCGAGGCAAATATTCCTGGATGCATTTTCACGTAATCCTCGAATGTGGGAAGGGATGGAAGGACGAGGGAAGAAGAGGGATTGGGGCAGAGAGAGAGAGAGAGAGAGAGAGAGAGTTACGCACCTATACGCAAGTTGCGTAAGTCGTGTGGCGAGGGGGCG
>OZ023318.1:1103223-1138223 GCA_964007375.1 Ophion obscuratus
TTAAAATCTATTCGTCCGATTCACTTCGAATTCACACAGAGCATAGTTTACAACATCCATCGTACGACCCGACGATTTTTTCATGTCCCCATCCATTTGTTGATATCAAATGGTTAAAGTTGTTTTTTTTTTTTGGTTGAAAATCGACCCTTTCTACAACTGGTCATTGTCATAATTCCGGTCATGCAAAACTGTTATTATTATACTAAAAGTACATTCAGAATTTGTTTTCTTCAAACTACCATAATTGGCATAGCCACCTGGACCTGCATTGGCTATGCAGCAACGGCAACGAAAAAATCTCAAACTAGCCAAGACTGTGTATGAATTGTGTGTAAAATTGCGACCTCGTATTTCCAATAGTCTCGTCAGAAAAAAAATAACGAGGGTCTACCTCATTTTGAGGCCCGAGCTTATGCAGACTCGTTGAAGACGTTGCAATACTAAGAGAACTGAAAACTCATATAATAATCGTGTGAAAGAAAAACTGGTGGCCTCATAGAGTTGGACAGATTTTCGTTGCCGTCGAGAGGAGGATTTTCGTTGCGGTTGAAGAGGATGTTTAATTTTGTTCTGAATTTCATTTCTTGTGGTTCTTGATTTATTCTTAAAAATCATTGTGCACAGTCTACATTTTATAATCAACTTTTTAATTATCAAAAATATCGATGAAAAAATCATATGCATTTACAAGAAATTAATATCATGAAAAGATTCCTTTCATTACAGATTGAAACGTCCACATTATTATTACCCATGTTGTTCATATACTTAATGCCAAAGAACAGTGCATGTCGGATACATTTATTATTCATTAATGTGTAACATATCGTCTACTATGTATGAAAAAATTGAATCATCGTATAACATGAATACGCTGTGTTGAAAAGCGCAGAATCATTAAGGGGGTGGGGGGGGGGGGGGGGTAAGGATGATTTGCTATAAAAAAAGCATATTCTCGATATTTTTTGTTGACGACACTTTTTATATATATTTATTTACATAATTAGTATAAAATAAAAGGACATTTGAAGAGTATTCTGTGAAATTTTCGTTAATAATTGTGCAGAAATGAGCCAGTGACAGCAAATCTTCTCAGACGCCACGAAAAAAAAGTTACATTGCGGTGAACTGCATACCTCACCACTGGATCATTCGAAAAAAAATCCAAGAAGATTGTATCAGTTCGTAAGTTTCTTGAGGTAACGCTGTCGAGTTTTTATTTTTATTTTTTGTGTTTTCAATTTTTAGTCACACCTAGAAGACAAAATAGCGAATTAAAATGATGAAAACAAAAACTCGACAGCGTTACCTCAAGAAACTTATTGACTAATACAATCTCCTTGGATTTTTTTTCTCGGAACGCTTGCCTAATGTCAAGTACTCCGAAAATTGTGGTAAAAAAATATAATGTAAATCGACCTGAGATTTCGGAGCCAGAGCTTATGCAGGGTCGTTGACCACATTGAGGCTTGCATGAGGGGTTATGTGGGTTTGAAAATTTCAAAAAAAATCCATTTTTTATATTTTATTATCTAATAGTACAATATGTCTAGAATATTCTCCCAAAGTTTTAGGTCAATCGGAGTAAAACTCTACGAGAGAGAGAGAGAGAGAGAGAGAGAGAGAGAGAGAGAGAGAGAGAGCCTTGGGAATTCCTCCCGTTGGGAAAGACCGGCCGGGAGTGACGCAGGTAATCGCATTTTTCTCAAAACACTATTTTTGAAGTCGGTGGACACAATTTCTCAAAAACTAATGCACCGATCTTATTGACATTTTGCACACTTCTTCAAAATAGCATTGACTAGTGACTGAATGAATATTTTTTTTCGATTACAAATAATTTCACAAGGCTATACGTCGTGTAAATTGTACCAAAAACTATTTAGCATACAATTGCGAAAAAAAAATTTTTTTAAGGGTTGTAAAAAGTTTTTTTAAGGGTCTCCGGAAACCAGGTCCGGCTGAATTTCCCAAATTTTTGGATGAATTTTTTTTTTTTAATGTTTTTGAACTCTTGTTCTTTTATGTGCTTAACATTTTGAAGAAAATAATTTATATATTATATTTATAAAAAATGGAGAAAATATGCTTTTTTTTGGTTTCGAGACCGACGTAACCTCATAATGGTAAGTACGTGACAAATGTCGACTATGAGGACTTTCGTACACATACATATGGGAGTATCAACCTACAGGACACTCGGGTGAGAAGGGGGGGTGTCAAATCCGCACTCTTGGGCCTGCTCTTCTTTCCACGGGAACCCGATACCTTGAGCACAGGAACGCGCATAGGTGAAGAGACCATGATACATACAGCCACGTATCCACGGGCAGTTGCTACACCGAGAAAGGAAAGACGATACGTGGACCCGTACATACATGTATTTCTATATCTATACACCTACGCGTTTTATGTGCTGGACAGATTGGACTGTTGCGCGGTGTTTCTTGAACGATCCGGGGTCCGGGGTCCCCGTTGGGACTCACGGGGTATCGAGCGCAAGATGGCCGCCCCGGATGGTTCTCCCCTTTCCCGCCGAACCGTTCGGACGTGGCCTGGTCCGGTGGGCGAAGCATGCGTGTGTTTGTGTGTGCGACGAAGTAAGAGAGAGGAAGTTTTATTCTTTATCGGGATATTTTTGTTTTGTTTGGTTATTGTTATTGTTCTGTCTCATTCTACCGCTCGTTCTCTCCTCCCCCAGCTCATCATGCCCCCAACACCTTTTCGTTTCAACGAGTGCGTGCTTCGTTTTCTCCTATTATCGTTTATCTTTGTCTTCATCGGTCTTTTTTTTACTTCTTCGTTCTTAATTCCCGGCTAGAGGGTTCTCTCTCTCTCTCTCTCTCTCTCTCTCTCTCTCTCTCTCTCTCTCTTCCTATATAGGGATGGAAGGCGCAGAGTGGTGGAGGGGGGGGGGGGGGGGGGTCGAGCGGGTGAGGCTTCCTCATGGGACTATCATCTGGCAGAGGTCACGTCAAGGTTGCGACTACGATATTAGTGGTTCATGACCTTGACGTTTCTCTCTCTTTCTCTTTCTCTTTGGATTTCTCGCATGCTTGCTCATCCGTGTTTGCACAAGAAGGACAACAATAAAAATAATAGTAAAACTCCCATAATAATAATAATCATGTTCATAATACTAATCGTAAGTTATTACTAAGTAATAACTTAGTAATTACTAAGTTATTACTAAGTAATAATTTAGCTTAGTTAGGTTATTACGTACTAAGTTATTGCTTACTAAGTAATAACTTATTATTTTATTAAGTAATAAGTAGTAAGTTGTTACTTCTTTTAAGTAATTTTTAAGTAATTTTATTAAGTAAGTAATTATAGTAATTTTATTTTATTAAGTAATTAAGTAAAGTCATTTATTAAGCAAATAAATTTTATTATTATTAAGTTGTTGTTAAGTTATGATCAATTTTATTGTTATTTTATTATAATTAAGTAATTTATTTAGTAAGTTATTACTTACTACTTATTACTTACTTAGCTAACTCAACTTAATTACTAAGTGATAACTAAGTAATGACTTAGTAATAGTATTACTAACTTAGTATTACTCACTAATAACTTAGTAGTATTGCTTAGTATTACTAAGTAATACTACTAACTAATCCTAGTAATACTTAGTATACTACTACTTAGTAATACTACTAAGTATTACTTAGTAGTATTACTAAGTAATAACGTAATAATACTAAGTAATACTTAAACGTAATAGTATTACGTTTAAGTATTACTTAGTATTACGTTTAAGTGTTACTTAGTATTATTACGTTATTACTTAGTAATACTACTACTTAGTATTACAAAGTATTACTAATACTACTATTAGTAATACTACTACTACTTAGTAGTATTACTAAGTAATAACGTAATAATACTAAGTAATACGTAAACGTAATACTACGTAATACTTAATAATACTTAGTACTATTACTTAGTAATAACGTAATAATACTAAATACTAAATATCGTAATAACAACAGCATAGTACGAATTATTCCCTCGTTGCGTCGTTGCAGCCTTCTTGACGCAAGCAAATAGCATACAATTGAAACAACAAGAACAACAACAATAATAAGATTAAAACTTTCATAATAATGTTTATAATAACAATAATAATAATAAAGCTTTCATAATAATAATAATAATGGTACTAAAACTAATCGTAACAACAACAGTATATTAAAAATTATTTCCTGGTCGCATCGTAGTTGCCTTCTCGACGCAAGCGAATAGCATAAAACTGAAACTTTGCCATAATTCCTTACTCTGGAGTGTTTTGCCAAGCATGACGTATTTTCGAAAAAAAAAACATTGACTGAAAAAAAATCCTCTCTCAAAAAGTTCCGTGAGAGTATATCGCACACGGGCGCAGGAATTAGATCGAAATCTCGTGACGTATTTTTTTTTTCTTTCACGACCGTTCGTTACCGCAACGGTGTCTCGTGCTGTCGACCAGACGTGCATTCAAATAAGCTACTTATTCCTCGGCTCGGTGGGACGACGCGTCGGGAGATTTACGATTAACGCGCGTCGATCAAAAGCACATAAATCCCCTTAATAACGCCCATCTTGTAGATCATTGCTGGACGTTTCGGTCAACGATAATACCTGAAAATTTCTTCTTGGATTGAAAACTTTTCTGGCGTATATAAAAAATTGGGGAATCGTACTCTCACATGAATTTAATGGAGGACAAAAATAGAAGGAGGAACGGGAAAGAAAGAAGGGGTCGGACGAGCGGGGGTCACCCGATAGGTGTAAGGAAAGATATAGGTGCTAGGATAAGTTAGGGGTAGTTGGCCACGGTTTTTTCACGGATCGGTCAAAATAAAAGAACAGACGTTTCTCGACTCATCTTCATTTGTCATTAAACTTTGAACATTCGACTTTAAGATAATTTACGAAATTATAACAAACTCCTATCAGATCAACCTGAAAATTACTATTTAAAAAAAAATCATGAGTGGCTATCTCCTATGGCTTTCGGAGATGGCCGGGTGTGATCGCCATAGGAGATAGCCATCACACCCGGTGATAGTGATTAAAAAAAAAATAGTAATAGTAAAAAATAGTAATAGTGAAAAATAGTAATAGTAAAAAATAGTAATAGTAAAAAATAGTAATAGTAAAAAATAGTAATAGTAAAAAATAGTAATAGTAAAAATAGTAATAGTAAAAAATAGTAATAGTAAAAATAGTAATAGTAAAAAATAGTAATAGTAAAAAATAGCAATAGTAAAAAATAGTAATAGTAAAAAATAGTAATAGTAAAAAATAGTAATAGTAAAAATAGTAATAGTAAAAATAGTAATAGTAAAAATAGTAATAGTAAAAAATACTAATAGTAAAAAATAGTAATAGTAAAAAATAGTAATAGTAAAAAATAGTAATAGTAAAAAAATAGTAATAGTAAAAAATAGTAATAGTAAAAAAAATAGTAATAGGAGTTTGTTATAGTGGCCATAGGAGTAGAGGTGAGATGGCGAGTTACCCAGCATTATGTTCTCGGTTTTCTCTTTGGTTTTGTTTTGATTCTTAATTTATTGTTTCGCCACATCTAGACTACAAATAATCGTAATGAGGATAATTTTTGTGTACTTGTGTACGTCTTCGATAAGACGAGTTTCATAATATTTTTCTCTGCAACATTTTTAGTAATTGTTTTTAAATCGTCTTTCTAAGGTCTTCCTAGGTAATTCGTCCTCGCGGTCGCACGAATCGAAAATGCATCATTTTTCACACCACTAATAGCTGCTTTTGATGATTCTCGAGTCCAGTCCCCTCGTACAGCAATTGCTTTTCTCTTGTACTTATTAGGCATCTAAAGCAAGTGTAGAAAAATGTATTACCTGAGCACACTACACTAATATTGTGGCCATCATATTCCAACTGTACGAGGCCATCTCTCCTGATCTCCCTGGAGGGTGGCCACGTCTAACAAAACAAGTAGAAACAATACATCCGAAATTTTGAGGCTGTAACAACGCACTGTTCGTGAACTATTCAAGCAATAAAAAAGTAACCATTACTTTTACAAAATAACGTCACCACAATGTTAAACATGAAACCTTAAAAAAAATTTAGCAATAGACAGAATGATTAAAAAGGGTTTTATTTACTTGACATTTATTTTGCCAAACTTTTGCTCGTACACCTACACCTGCGCATATTAGGTGTCGTAAAAAGAAATCCATTATTTTTGCATGAAATTGAAGGCAAAAATAATGGAGTTTTTTTTTGCTATACCTAATATTTCAATTGGTGATGTCTCCCTTATGGCCCTTATATGGCTCCCTTATCGGCGGGGTAAATTTAATTCGGCGAAAAAAAGGCATGTTTTTAAGATTTTTTTTTTGCGTAACGAATAGTGTGCGTTTATTGAAAAATTTACATTTAATAAAGTAACATTTGAACAACATTCTCCTAAATTTGCATTGCAAAATATTCAAAATTGAGCGAGTGAAAATTCAACCCCGGAGGCGCCTCGAAAAAAAGTTGGTTTGCGGTGTGCACCATAACTCGCAACAGAATCATTTGAAACAAAAAAATCAAAATGCATTTGTTAAAGGAGATGTTTCTCGAGGTGATGACGGGAGGATTTTTTTTTTTTTCGATTTTTCGATTTTTCGTAGCACTTGGGAGCCAAAAACCCGATTTTCGCTAAAAAAATCGGCTAATTTGTTGTTGAAAAATTAGTAATTATTAAAAAAAAACAAAAAAGCTCTCGACAATACCTGGTGAATTATGTGAAGAAGTACTGTGCAAAATTTCAAAGCGATTGGTCCAGTAGATTTTGAGTTATCGTACACACGGACTTCAAATATGACAAGTCTCAGCAAAATGGTTTGAAAAACGCAGAAGAGAAGAGAATGGCATGGAGCAATAGACGCTCAAATACTCATAACTTCGTCAATTTTACTCCGATCGACTTGAAATTTTAACACAATATTCTTGATATATTATGCATTCATTTAAAAAATTTAAAAAAAAATGAGAAAAAAATTTTAATACTTTACCCCGCCTTTATATTCACCACTGCAGACCCTGCAGTATTAAAAGTTGCAATTTTAAAACCCATTATCTCCCAATCCAAATAGTCGACTGTTCTGAAATTTCACTCGAACATGCATAATGATATGAACATTGTCTGGTTAAAATTTGAACAAAATCTATAGAAATCAAGAGCGCGGGCTCGTTTTACCCTAAGGCAGTCATCCCGTGTGACTGGACCAAAAAATCGATTTTTTTTTGCATAAATTGCATCCAAATATAGTATTCGCAGGATTTTTTTCAACATTTTATTTGTGATAATCGTATTTGAACCTTTAAATGCGTTTTTCACGAAACTGTATTTTTCAAACTGGTGACCACGATTCTCGAAATATATCAAACAAATTCCTGTGAAATTGGAATGACTTATTCAGTACTCATGTAGACACTTTGCAAACTAGGATAATTCTGATTCATCAAGCCGTTTTTTTATGGTGAACAAGTCGTAAAAAAAAACACCAAAATTCACGAAAAAAATGTTCAACAAGATGCCAAAATTACCTTCCAATATTTTTTGATAAACCTAGTTCAAAAACTAGTTCATACTTTACAGATTAAAATGCAGTTTCATTTTTTCGTTCAAGATGAGCAGAACGCACGCAATCGTGGTCACCGCAAAAAAAAATGCCCAAAAAAATCGAAAAAAGACCCTCTACACGGGATGACTGCCTACGTCTGTGCACCAGAGGATCAAATGAATTTGGGGCCGTCTATACCTGACTTTGAACTCAGGAATTTTTTGAAACCTCAATAAAAAAAATGATATAAAATGGGACGAAGAAATGTTCTTAATTATTATATTATAGTTACTATTATCATTATTGTAACAAATGGTAAATAATAATGGTAATAGTAAATATTATATAATAATTATTGTAAGAAAATGGAAAATAATTCCATTTTCCATTATTCACAAGAATTCGAAGAATAACGAAAATAATTAAATTACCCAAAATATGACGAATTAATTGGAGATCCAATTTTTTTCATCAGGAATTGTTAAATTTTTCATAATTATTATATTATGTTTATTATTATCACTATTGTTATATATAATACTAATGATGATAAATATCATTATAATGCAATAGTTGTGAAGAAAATTAACAATAACTCGACAAATAATAGACGAATGGAAAAATAAATGAATTTTGAACAAAGCCTGCGATAGTGAAGAGGCAAAGATCATAAAATGGAAAACAATGTTAACAAAAATTTCGAGAATAACCAAAATAAACAAATTATCTGAAATATGACGAAGAAAAAATAAGGGAATATGGTCAATACGCGGCCGTACTTATGGTCTCTCTGCTCCCCTTCGGCTGTTCGATCTTTTCCGTTCTCCTTTCTCTCGCGAGAGAACGTGATGTATTGCGAGAGCATTGCCGGCGAATTGAGACTATATATAATATAAATATGCCTGTGTGTATATAAGTATATATATTTGCTTGTGTGTGTGTGTGTGTGTATATATATATATATATATATATATATATATATATATATATATATATATATATATATATATATATATATATGTATATGTATATGTATATGTATATGTATATGTATATGTATATGTATATGTGTGTATGTATATATATATATATATATATATATATATATATATGAAGTCTGCGTCTCCCCCTCTTGCCCCTCCACCAGTCCCCTTTACCTGCGGCCCCTTCTGGACCAGAAAATAAGAGAACAAAAATTTCGACCTTCCACGATTTTGAGCCTCCCCACGCTCTCATCTTGTTTCTCATTTGATCGCGAACCACCTCACCCCCTTCGCTCTTCGCGTTCTTATTTCCATATCTCTCTCTCTCTCTCTCTTTCTCTCTCTCTCTCTCTCTTGCTCTCTCTCTCTCTCGCTCCTGCGTCGAGGGGAATTTTACGTAACATGATTTTTTAAATTTTCGTTTGTTTCTTTTCGCTGAATTTTGATTCTTGTTTTTTTTTTATTTATTCATTTTTTTAGTATCTTAGGGCCTATGCACACGGCGTATTTTCTATGCACAGACGACGCAATAAGAACGCGCGCTGAAAAAAAAAATTCGTTCATCCAACCAAAATTCAGTTGGTTTGACAAAATTTATCTTTAAGGGGTTACCCCCACTTGCGATTTTGAAAAAATCGATTTGTTTTTTATTGCATTTTTTTTATGTATAAGTATCTGAGAATATGTCCTGAAAATTTCAAGTCGATCCGAACAAAATTGACTGAGATATGAGCGTTGAAAGAGAAGAATCCGTTGCGTAAACGACCGGAAATTGAAACTTTAAACGCGTTTTTCTCAAAATGGCATTTCTGAAGTCGGTGACCAAGATTACTCGAACACTAATGAACCGATCTTCTTGAAATTTTGCCGGCTTATTTAATACATAAAAATGTAGTCTTTAATCGTTCGATTTTTTTTTTCGAAAAAAATGGCCGTTTTATAGCCAAAAAACGGCCGTTTTTTTTCGTTAAAATCGAACCATTAACTTTGACTGTCCGCCATTTTGTGAAAAATGAATATTTTTTAAAATCCTTCGATTAAAGACTAGTTCATACTTATATTTGACTAAATCCATCCGCATTTTTTTTTCGGATGATCCACTTCGCCGCAATGTTGGTCACCGCAAACCGTGTATATAAAAAGCATTATTTCATTGACGGCCATTTGCCACTAAACAATGTAATATTTTTCAATAAAAAAATTGCTGAAAGTTCTTCAAGATGTGTTCTTTAAGATGGTGTATTGATCGATTGAAAAAGTTTTGTAGTTTTCTTTAAAAAATTCATGAAAATGCCTTTTTTTTGCGCTACAACTGGGGGTAACGCCTTAAATACGTGCAACTTGATTTTTGATTGGCATAACAAACGTTTAGTTAATCCAACTGATAGTTTGAGTGGTGTAAACTGTAGCTTATTCAGCGTGTCTGAGCAACTGTTAAAACAACAAAATTTCGAGACAACAAAATGCATTTCGCGCATTCAACGATTTCTTTTTCTCAGTGCCGTACAAACGCGATACACACTTGATCCACACTATTATTTTCTCTCTCTTATCCTCCTTTCTTGCTGTTCCATTTTTTAAAATAATTATTATTCATCATTATGATGTTCATTCTTATGATGATTATTTATCATTTCTTAACGATGATTATTTCTTCAATGATTATTATTCGTTATTTTTTTATTTATTTATTATCATTATTATTATTTTCTTTTTACGATTTCCACACAATTCCGTAGCTCGTTCAGAGTTCGAATAATGATAATGCCCGTTGTTTTTCGAGTCTCTCCAAGGTCCCGCAACTTGGCGCGATATAAAGTACGCTCGATTAATTGCGCATTCGTTTTTATTTATTGACCGCGAGAGTGCAATCGGCGCCGAAGTGTTGCGACTACTTAACGATCATTGGTTTTCAATATTCCTGCAGACAATTCATATATGTATATTTACGTGGAAATGTTTTTATGTATGAAAGCAATTAATTAATGAATTCTTTCCGGCAACGGGCTCATGCGTGAGCATATTGAATTGTGGGTATTGACGAACATGCTCATAGTGAGGATACGACATAAGGGAGACTTTAATCCATTAAGGGAGACTTTGTCCTTTGTGCCCAGCGGGAGATGTTAGCGGCTCAACGTGAGCAGCTAGAAGAAGAGGAGGGATGCCTCTGTGGACCAGGCATTGCCGATTAGCGGTAATTATAAACACATTTGTGTAAACACGTTACAAAACTTTAAACGCGTTTTTCTCGAAAACACGTTTTTAAAAATGGCTGACATTCTCCTGACCGCTGTGATTAACATATCGACCTGAAATTTGGAGAGCATACTCAGAAAATATGTCTTCACGGAATGACGGATCGTTTTTTCGATAGATACATTTTTGCATTTATTATTTATCTTTTTATGCGAAAAAAAACGCGAAAATTCGATTTTTTTTAATTGCCGCCATTTTCCGAAATTTGTAGTAAACGAAAAACCCATCCGTCATTCCATGACCAAAGGGTCACCGATTGATAATATGCTTTGAATTTGTGTTTCAGATCAACAAAGAGGGGGCAGTGATGTCAGCCGTTTGCCTCCCGCGATTTGAGGACCTGTTTTCGCGGAGCTGCAACGGCCGCCATTTTGGTTTTTTTTTTTCAAAAAAATTTGTTTCAACATTCTGTATATCATGAATAAAAGCAAGAAAAAAACCGCACTCAAAAAGCTTTACACGTTTGCTTTAAAAAAAAAAAAAAAATGTAAACACCTGAAATATGGCACTCCAAGGACAAAGTCTCCCTTAAAAGAGACGAAAGCCCAGCACTTTTAGCCTAGGATTTGAATTTTTGTCTGAAGCTAGATGGTTGCATACTGAAAGTAACCCCAATGAAATTTTGCCCCTCAACTCGCCGCAACCCTAAGAAATAGGGGTTGAAAACTTAAAAATCGTCGTATCTCGATAATTAATAGCCCGATCAAAAAATGTTTTAAACAAAAGTTGTTCGGAATCATAAAATACGTATAAAGTTATGTGACGTCCAACTCGCTATCTTTAAAAATAGCGGCACAAAAACGATCACAAAATGCGGATTCTGATCAGTAGTGCACTCGCGTTTTTGTGCCGCTATTTTCAAAGATAGGCGGTTGGACGTCAGGTAACTTTATACATATTTTATTATTCCAAACAACTTTTGTTTGAAATATTTTTTGATCGGGTTATTATTTACCAAGATACGGCGATTTTTAAATATTCAACCCCTATTTCTTAGGGTTGGGGCCAGTTGAGGGGCAACATTATTTTGGGGGTACTTACAGTATGCAACCATCTAACTTCAGTCAAAAATTCTAATTCTACGCTAAAAGTGCTGGGTTTTCGTCTCTTTAGCTGGACTCTGTATCGACTGTACAGATTCAAAAGAGCCGAAGATCCACGTGCATTTTCAACAAAATATAATTTCGTATCGACGGATCTACGAAGACGACAAAAGGCGATCAATTCCATGAGTAATGTTCTTTCTTTGATAATAATAATGGTAGTTATGGTGAATATTGTTTGGGCACTGGCACGACTGAAGTAATCATTTCATTGGGGTACTTGTATAAGATAAGAGAGGGAGAGAGAGGGAGAGAGAGGGAGAGAGAGAAAGAGAAAGAGAATTGGTCGTGTATTGATATATATTTGAGCTCAACGACATAAAAAATTTTCTTTAATTTCGAAAGCTAGTTTCGGTTACGAAATACAGGAGGAGAATTCACGATTCGAAAGAAAAAAATTAATCGACCTATGTATTTTATTTGTTGGTCTTTATCGTTATTTTTTTTAATTCCATATATTTATTTACAATTTTTTTTTATTTCGCAGCGTACCGTACGCCCAAAATTAATTCGATTGGAAAACCTTCCGAAGGGACAAAAAGATTAAGTCGTTGACACCATACGTATCGATTAATCGATATATTATCGATCGGGTCGATAATGAGACGCACACGGGTGCCGTTATTTATAATCGCTCATCATCTTTTAAGGCCTCTTATCTCGTATAGCGGTCTTCGGTACTAGTAGCTAACTGAATGATTATTTATTTTTGACGTAATTAAAAATAACTTCAAAAAATACTTCCTACTATTTTTATTTTTTAACTATAAAGCTAAAAACACCTTTATTTTATTTATTTTATATATTGTGTATATATATATATATATTTATTTATTTATTTATTTATTTATTTATGTACTTATATATGGCAACGTATGTATATAAGAAGAAATTTTGCTCGATCGCAGTTGCTCTAGGTAATTGATCCATAGATCAGTCTGATGAATTGATAACTGTTCCCATTTCTCGAAGGGGAAGGGGTATACACACACACACACACACACATTTATATGCATGTCTGGTATTCTGCGAATTCTGCCAGCGGGAGCTTGCAGACCAGTGGATAAGAGAAACACACGGAGATCGTGAGATGGACCGTTAAAGTCTGGAGTACATTGAGTCTCCCCTCGGATACCGTTAGTAACGAGGGCGAGGTATAATGGTACAGCAGAGTCTTGGTCGCGCGCAATCCACCTTCCGTTTGTTCTCGTAGCTTTCACGGAAGCCTTGCGCTATTATAATTCGCGATTGGACGTATTCGCGCCACCAATTCCCAAGTGCGATTGATTTTCACGGGATAAAACGTCAAGCAGGCACGTGGGAGCCGAAAAATTCCAACGTAAAGCGGGAGTATTGTGCGATTAGCGGAGTGACGGGTCATTGGAATCGGCAAAAAAATGGCTGAAAATCAAATGTATTGAATACCCCCCCCCCCCCTCTCTCTCTCTCTCTCTCTCTTCCTTTCTGTCGACAAACAACGATCTTACAGAGATCGCGAGCACACACCCTTGAATTATTAAGCGTGGGCGCCGTCAGCCGTACAGAGCGAGACTAGAAACGCGGATACGAGTCGGGGAGGTCGACACATGTCCACTTTCATACGGAATTGTTCGGCTAGTTGTCCAACGAAAAGTCTAGCTGCAGGCTGTAATGAAATCGGCAAATGCCGAGCTCGTGTAAACGGCTATTAGGATTTGTGCCTGATACAAAAGAGAAGGATGCCTTTGAGGTCTGGGAAGATTCGAGGGAGGTGTGATGATGAGAAGCCATGCTAATTGAACGTCGTCATCTCCGTTTTGAGAGGAGAGCCTGCTGAACTGAGCCCTGGCCTTGTCCAGTCAATGAGCCGTGAGAGCTAGGACCAGTTACCGATTCGCTAAATCGCACCAAGGAAGGAAGTAGATCTCGTTTTTGAATGGGTTTTGACACATCCGGCTAGGGCCGCTTGCCGATCCGCTGGATTGCCACAAGACGGCTTGCCGGATTTGATCAAATTTCCTAAGACTTCTCTTTAGTTGCCGATTTATGCGATGCTCGGGTGGCTTTTTTAGGTAGAAGGAATTGAGATATCGGGACAGGTTCAACGGCATTCTCTAAGTCTGTCAAAATGCGTTTTCAAACCCTGGTTATAAGCCTTAGTAGGTTAATTAGCGGCAGCGCAATGATCGATCAAATTTTCAGTAATTCGCAAAATCGGCTATTCAGATCTTCGAAAGTGCATCCTTTCGCGTTTCAGCTTCGCGAAAATCAGCCTTTCGACCTCGGGACTTCTACCTGGGCTTATTTTGCGCGGAATCGATCTGGTTTTCGGATGGATTTCGACCTAGCCGGCTAGGACCACTTGCCGATCTGCTGGATCGGCTCAAAAACGGCCAGCTGGATTTTGCTAAATTTTCTATGCCAACCCTTTGGTTGCCGGATTTTATCAAATTTCCTAAGACTTCTCTTTAGTTGCCGATTTTTGCGATGCTCGGGTGGCTTTTTTAGGTAGAAGGAATTGAGATATCGGGACGGGTTCAACGGCATTCTCTAAGTCTATCAAAATACGTTTCCAAACCCTGGTTATAAGCCTTAATAGGTTAATTAGCGGCTGAGCTATGATCGATCAAATTTTCAGTAATTGGCAAATTCGGCTATTCAGATCTTCGAAAGCATCCTTTCGCGTTTCAGCTTCGCGAAAATCGGCCTTTCGACCTCGGGACGTCTACTTGGGCTTATTTTGCGCGGAATCGATCTGGTTTTCGGATGGATTTCGACCTATCCGGCGAGGACCACTTGCCATCTGCTGGATCGGCTCAAAAACGGCCAGCTGGATTTTGCTAAATTTTCTATGCCAACCCTTTGGTTGCCGATTTTAGCGATGTTCGGATGGCATTCCGGACAGAAGCAATGGAGATATCGGCACAGCTCCAACCGCACCCCCTAAATCTCCCAAAATTGTTTTCGCGAATGAGATTACGTTTCCCAAGTGGTTAATTAGCGGCTGACATATGGCCGATTGACAAATAGTGATTTTGGCGTTTCTGCGAAAACGGCCGGATGGTAGGTAAAATAAAAAATGTCACTTCGATTTCCAAATGCCGTATCCGATGTAAAGTTGATTGCCGATTTCAAAAATCGTGATTCAGGCTGCCGAATATTTATAGTATATAAAGGCATTCCTGATAAACGCTATATTCGGCAAACCCCCAATAATTGTCTTATTGATAGAAAAAATGTAGATAGCCGTACAAGCCCAACGGCATTTTTCAAGATCACCAAAATCGTTCCCGAAAGCCGATAATCGAACATTCAAGATGACGAAAGTTCGAATAAGTGTGTGGGCACTCACCCAGCTCGAAGGGATGCCGCAGTCAGGCTGAGTTGCTCCGCGGTGACGGCGTTCGCGTCAGGATCGACGGGTACCAGCTCCGAGAGCACGATGATCGGACCTGTGGCATTGGCGGAGACTGGATTGCCAGCTGTGGTCACAACGCCCCGAGGTAATTCGTCCTCGTGTTGCAGATGGAGCTGCTGATAATGATGAAGATGAAGTACCGAGGCGGTGCCACGGGACGATACGCAGTTGCCAGTTAGAAGGCCAGCTCTGCTGGAGGTGTTTTGCGGTGGTGGCGATGGCGACGGAGGTGGCGGTGGATACTCCACGACCTGTACCCGGTCAGCCTCGCTCTCGTAAATGATTTCTTTGTCGTGGGTGTACATTACGGTCTTTTGGCCGTCGTTGTATATGAGGTCGATCATCTTGTGTCCGGCGACGGCAAGGCTGGCATTGCCGTTTCCACTTTCCGGTGTCACTCGGCCGTTGTGATCGTCCTGAACACGCTGATCATCGTCGTGATCGGATTGCTGCATGTGTTGCTGTTGCTGATGATGATGATGGCTGTTTTGATGATTGTTGTGGTGATTGTGATGATGGTGACGATGATGGTGGTGATGATGATGATACTTGTGATGGAGGCCCGGGGTCCCGGGCTCGTGGAGGTCGAGCACGTTTACCGGCTGCATCGTCGCCAGCAATACCTGCTCGTTGTCGTTTTGATTTTGGTTGCTCAGTGACGAAGACGCGGGAGAGATCGGGTCCTCATGCACCTGGAACAATCACAAGGGCAAACACCTGTTAGGGCTTTGGATATTGAGGCAAGGCGAAGATGTTTTTTTTCTTCTGTCATTCTTGGGTGCGGTCTCCATGATTTGTTCCGTTCCAAAACATTGGAATATTTTAGAGTATTTAATAAGAACTCGATACGTGACTGGTGAGCCAAATGTGCCGGCATTACCATTCTGCATTGATCAATGCATACGATTAAAACATTTTCCATTTTTTTTTCTGCGTCAATATTTATCTGCGAGTGGTTTTACGAATGAATCGCAATCTCCGAGTGCATGAATTAACCCCTCCCTTCTATCCCCCTCCAAACATCTGATGGCTTCAACTCTCTCAGCGTCGACACACGTTCGAGCTTCAATCTTGCACGATGCATTGAAAGTGTGCATCGTGTTCGAGCGGTTTATCGTTGATTAATCAACGAAAAGGTGAGAGAGAGAGGGAGAGAGAGAGCGAGAGAGAGAAAGAGAGAGAGAGAGAGAGAGAGAGATATGAAAGGAGGAGAAAAAAAAACCATCAAAGATTTGCAAGCCATAATCGAGCGTATAACAGAGAGTGCACGTTGTACGTGTGAGGCGTTTAGCTTTTGCCGGGGAAAAGACCCTCAGGGCCTGTAATTATGCGTCGCATGGTAATTATGCTGTTAGGAACCGCGCATTAATCGTGAACCCGGCTTGTTCTTAGCTCGCGCCATCTGTGTGCAATCAAAGGAAGATTCCCTGGACGAGCATGATATACTGGAAGATGAAAATCCTCTCTCTGTCGAACCGTCAATATAGAAAAAACGTTAAACGTTGTGAAAAGAGGTTATTCTGAGTTGACTGACTGGCCCGTTGAGGAAAAAACAACCCCACCGTCCCTCGACTCAAAAGTTTAGTGACGATTGACCCGTCAATGAACGTGCAGGCATTTTTTTATTTTTGAGAATGTCAAAACGAAAATCCCTTTTTTTTACCGCGCATGCGCGATCTACGTAGTTTGCGGTGCGTCGATTCGTGGCGCCGGCACGATTTATCGCGCATGAGCCTATCAACGCGCGTGGGTGGAGTCTACCGGCCACGCGCGGTAGATCGCGCCGGCGCGGCAGCCCCGCGCGATCTATAAGCCACGCCCCTTGCTCCCTTACGCGCATGCGCGTACGATCGCGCCTGCGCACACAGGATCGCGCTCCGTAACCGCGAAGTACCCTCGGTTTTCAAATGCCGCGAGTTTATATCCGCGACATTTCACATTATTCTTATAATGTCAATAACGATCGATAAGCCAGGGGAGGACTGTTGCCGAGCGTCTGGACGAGAAATTGTATCATCATTATTAAACAGCGATACATGGCGAGTGGGTAGGATCGAAGGCTCGGTGCGTTTAAACACTGTCGTCCTCCACTAAAGCTCCACTATGACGTTACGTATGTACTGCACAGTACGTCAGGCACTTCTTCATAATAATTAATCGCCAGTTTCGAGCAGCGCTTCCAGCAATTCCTCCAATACGCAAAGATCAAACGCATCGATAAGATCCTTAAGTACCTTACTTCATTTGACTTTCTAGCGGGCATCGGTGGAGGGAAACCTTCCTTACGTATGTATATAGATATACATGCCAAAGAAATCGTAGCTTGCTGCCACAGTGACGTATATATGGCTCGTTATGATATGGACAGTCTTGACCAAGAATCGGCCGTATATAAAACTTCTATATATGCACATTCAAATAACTATATATATATATATATATATGACCATTTAAAAAAATGATATTTTCTCGAGGTTACGCGCAACGTTGCCAGTCGTTCGATAAATGGGACTTTTGCAACACGGTCGTAAATTCGAGCGATGCGTGAACTTTGGATTTGACTTCTCGCATTATTGCCTCGTATCTCGGTCTCGTTCGCTCGTGCATTTGTTAATTATCCGATCCTCGAAAGGTCCTCAAAAATATTGCTCGTGTCGCACGGGTTATGCCCTTTTGACTGTTAATAAAAATGAACACCCTACCAAACAGAAACTTTCTCGTACTTTCCGCAATTATTTCATGTTCGTCGAGATGTATTCATGAAATTATTAAAAAAATACACTGCTATTGATTCTTTGGTACGATTACAATAATTACAGGAAATAACAATTATTATAATAATTAAATGGTAGTAATTAAAGAAAAAACAATTATAATAAACATGAATTATCATGATTTATTATGTAATAACAATAATTATTGCAATCGTATTATCGAAATAATAATAATTATCTCATGCTACTATACATAATCATAAATCATTAATGATTAATAATAGTTTTTATTGTTATTATTATTATTATCTATTTGGACTTATCGCAGAGCTACTGCTGGTCGACCTTATCGGCATAACGGAATATACGGCTCACGATATATGTACGTGAGGCAGAAAAAAAAAATTAAAGTGAGAAAAAAAGACAAGAAATTCTGCCGCAGACTCACCTACGCCTACGCAGGATATAAATGCAACTTAATCGTTGCTTTGATCAAGGCAAAGGGACCATTACGATAAATATCGTGTATTCCCGTTTAAATAATTGCCGAAGCGTTTAAACGTATTTATCTATTTGAGAATACGTCGCGCAATAATCGCGCATGAGATAGATCGTCGTTTGAATATTAAAGTTCCATCTTTTGAATTCCGGTACGTGGTACGATATTAACTTTCAGATGCAGACGATTGCGAGCGAAGATGCGAGACAATTTTTTTTTTCGCTCGGCCTTCGATAACGTTCTCAATAAATTTTCATCAGTGGCTGCATTTTTGAATGTTTTTTTTTTCAATAATGATTTAATAATTTTTCAAAGATTTCTTCCAGTAATGTTTTTCTTGGATTGGCATAATGCTCGAGAAGTAGTGTTTAAGGTGGACAATTTTTTTTGCGGATTCGAGGATATGTAAAACCAAAGTATAAAATCAATGTAGTGTTTCTTTTTTCAATATTTGCGAATTTGGAAAATGATCTCAGTATTGAAAAAAAATTGACCTCTTATCGTTCGTGATTGCCGCGAAGCTCGCTGTGATCGCACGGCAAAACTAGCGATTAAACGATTATCTTTGCGGAATGGTAAAAAAAAAGGAAAAACTTCATTAGCATCGTGCTCGTTGCTGCTGCACTCCTGCATTAATTATTCACACTTTACGCACACATACATGCAGATGTGCGTTGAAGAAGGCAAGCAAAAAATCTACCTACACGTACGGGTTGTTCAGGCTCAAATTCGAATACTTTTTGCTTCTTTTTCCTTCGTTCGGTAATCGTATCTTTTTCAACCCCGGGTTTTGGGTGGAATTTTTGCCATCGAAGTTTCGCTCAGTTTTCTCACTCGCGATTTTTTTCATCATCCGGAGAGTTTTGGACTTCGGGATAAAAATAGGTGGCAAGAAAAACATACAAATCGAGTTTTGCGTTGACAATGTTAACGTCATTGGAACGAACAAAAAATAATCGTAAAATATTGAAAAACCCATGGGGAATTTCAATTTTTTTGTTGAAATAAAATAAGGGGGAGAATAACTAAGGAAAATAAATAAGGAAATAAATAATAATAATAAAATAAATAAGGAAATAAATAATAATAATAAGAAAATAAATAAGGAAATAAATAATAATAATAAGGAAAATAAAGGAAATAAATAAGGAAAAAATAAGGTAATTAAGCAGTATGAGGAGTTTTCCGAAAAAAAAAAAAAAAAAAAAACGACGGGAACATTTTTTTTCACCGTCAACTTGTTTATTCCATTATATTGAGTGATATTCCGCCGGGGGAGGATATTTTCCATTAATTCCATAAGTTATGGGGTTTTGGGGATTTGATTTGGGGATAAAAGTAGGGAATTTTTAAATATTTCGACGCCCATATTGGGGAGTTTGGGTTTGTTTGTTTGGATTGGCCCTTAGGAAACACTGTTTAGCGAAAACAAACAAGAGGCGTCGAAATATTGCCTGTTATCGGAAACAGGACAGCTGTGGTCACGAAATCAAAACATATACATTGTTACCTTCATAATAGGCTATCTATAAGGAAACACGTAGCTGTTTAGCGAGGCGTCGAAATATTACATGTTTCTGGAAACTCCAAAACCCCATAACGTATGGAATTAATGGAAAATGTCAGCCTCCCCCAACGGAACATCACTTATTATGATGGAATAAACATTATGGTGAAAAAAAATTCCCCTCGTTTTTCGGAAAAGGACTCATACTGCAGAATTACTAAAAATAAGTCTCTTCGTTTCGCTGACGTAAGCGAGATAGAAAATCCAAGATGAAGTGTGTCTAATGGAAGACTCGATAAATAATTATGAGACACATACGTGGAAAAAAGGGAGGGTTGTTTATTTATCAAATTCTTGTGGAAAAAACTATTTTTAAATATATATATATCGCAGTTTACGTTTTTTCATTTTTTCTATTTTTTCTTTTTTTTTGGTAGGGTTGAAATTTTCATTAGATTTTGTTTAATTCTAACGAATAAATAATTTGATAAAATTTGATTTGTTATAATTTTCTATATTTCGATATAAAGGGAGAGTTGTTTATTTATCAAATTCTTGTGGAAAAAACTACATATATATATATATATACAGTTCTTTCTACAAGAATTTGGTAAATAAACAACCCTCCCTTTTTTCCGGGTATATATATATATATATATATCGAAATATAGAAAATTATAACAAATCAAATTTTATCAAATTATTTATTCGTTAGAATTAAACAAAATGTAATGAAAATTGCAACCCTACTAACAAACAAAAGAAACAATAGAAAAAATGAAGAAACGAAAAAAAATTTCCCCTCGTTTTTCGGAAAAGTTCTCATACTGCATTATTACAAAAAATAAGTCTCTTCGTCTCGCTGACGTAAGCCAGATAGAAAATCCAAGATGAAGTGTGTCTAATGGAAGACTCGATAAATAATTATGAGACACATACGTGGAAAAAAGGGAGGGTTGTTTATTTATCAAAAACTATTTTTAAATATATATATATATCGCAGTTTACGTTTTTTTATTTTTTTTTTTTTTTTTGGTAGGGTTGAAATTTTCATTAGATTTTGTTTAATTCTAACGAATAAATAATTTGATAAAATTTGATTTGTTATAATTTTCTATATTTCGATATAAAGGGAGAGTTGTTTATTTATCAAATTCTTGTGGAAAAAACTACATATATATATATATATATATATATATATATATATATATATATATATACAGTTTTTTCTACAAGAATTTGGTAAATAAACAACCCTCCCTTTTTTCCGGGTATATATATATATATATATATATCGAAATATAGAAAATTATAACAAATCAAATTTTATCAAATTATTTATTCGTTAGAATTAAACAAAATGTAATGAAAATTGCAACCCTACCAACAAACAAAAGAAACAATAGAAAAAATGAAGAAACGAAAAAAAATTTCCCCTCGTTTTTCGGAAAAGTTCTCATACTGCATTATTACCAAAAATAAGTCTCTTCGTCTCGCTGACGTAAGCCAGATAGAAAATCCAAGATGAAGTGTGTCTAATGGAAGACTCGATAAATAATTATGAGACACATACGTGGAAAAAAGGGAGGGTTGTTTATTTATCAAATTCTTGTGGAAAAAACTATATATATATATATATATATATATCGCAGTTTTCGTTTCTTCACTTTTTCTATTGTTTCTTTTTCTTGGCAGGGTTGAAATTTTCATTAGATTTTGTTTAATTATAACAAATCAAATTTTATCAAATTATTTATTCGTTAGAATTAAACAAAATGTAATGAAAATTTCAACCCTACCAACAAACAAAAGAAACAATAGAAAAAATGAAGAAACGAAAACCGCGTTCCCCTCGTTTTTCGGAAAAGTTCTCATACTGCATAATTACCAAAAGTAAGTCTCTTCGTCTCGCTGACGTAAGCCAGATGGAAAATCCAAGATGACGTGTGTCTAATGGAAGACTCGATAAATAATTATGAGACACATACGTGGCAAAAAGGGAGGGTTGTTTATTTATCAAATTCTTGTGGAAAAAACTATATATATATATATATATATATATCGCAGTTTTCGTTTCTTCACTTTTTCTATTGTTTCTTTTTCTTTGGCAGGGTTGAAATTTTCATTAGATTTTGTTTAATTATAACGAATAAATAAGTTGATAAAATTTGACTTGTTATAATTTTCTATATTTCGATGTAAAGGGAGGGTTGTTTATTTATCAAATTCTTGTGGAGAAAACTATATATATATATTACGGTGATTCGTTTCAGGGTAATTTTTTTTTCTGACCCATCGTGCCCGAAAACCTTTAGTTAGTACCCAAAAACGAAGTTTCGTGAAAAGAGGGTGTTGTCAAAAAATATTTAGAGGTCGCGAATCAAAATTGAAGGTTTCCCATTTGATTAACATTGAAAAACATGTTTTTCTCATTATTAGTGTTACCACTCCGCGAATTTTGACATCGCGATATTTTCCAAGTGGGTTCTCATAGGAAATATGATACTTTACAATAAAGTTCCTTGAGCCATGTCCGTAAATTTAACCGTTTCAACAGTTTCATTATTTCAAGTGAATATTGTATGAAAATATCTATTCAAACGGCTGTAACGCCTAAGCTTTTAGATATATCGAAAAATATTCAGATGAGAACTTTGTAGAGAAAGTAATTTTCTACAAAAAAGTCTTATAAGCCGAGCCCGAAAATTCAACTCTTTCTCAGCTATAGGTGGATGAAGTAAAATAAATAGATTTTTTTTTGTTTAAAAAAATCTATTTATTTTACTAGATCTATCTATTCTATATATCTATATATTTTATATAGAAAATCTATATAAAATATATATTTATATATTTTATATAGATATATAGAAACTATATAAAACTAAAATATATACACAAAATATACACATATATTTTGTGTATATATATCATTTTTAAATGATATACATAGACATATAATATATCATATAGAAATCTGTGGAAACAAATATCATTATTATTATTTTATTATTATTATAATTACAAATATGTTTTATTATTTTATGTTTATATATATATATATATATATATATAAAAGAGTAAATAAAATAATATATTATTATATTTACTTATTATTTAATATATTATTTACAAATATTTTTGATTGTTTTCATTGCTATAGTACTGTTATTATTATATATTTTGAATATTCTTTTTATATATAATGCAAGGAAAGCTAATTATAATTGAATGAGAATATTCCACGTGTATGCATAATACGTTATACGCGTATTGTACTAAGGCTCTATTTGCCAATTCGTTTTCCAAGTCGAGTGAGAGGTACACACTCAATAACGTTTCATACATTCCCGATCATTACTCAAGATAAGGCGTCAAGCGAAAATCTGATTCATCTAATATGAAGTTCGTGAGTCCGTGGCTGGCTGGCACGCCGGAGTGCCAAGGCGATAATAATAAATATTGATGACAGTTTCTTGATTGTGGAATCGTGATAGAAGAAGCCCCGCGATATCCTGAGCTGTAACGTCGCCGACGAGCATCCTGCGCGTCCTCGTTCATCCCGACACGCGCGCGCGTGTATTTTGGGATCAATTAAGGCCGGAGCCTGAATTAGAAGGTCCGAAAAAACGTTTTTTTTTATTGCTTAAATTAAATTAAAAGTTTTCATTTACACGATTTTTCCAAATTGGCGGGCGTGATAGCAAAACAACTAAACGACCTGTTGAATCAAACCAAAGATTACTTTCTGCAGTATGAAAATCTCTTCCGAGTGAATTAAAACAGTCGTTGAAAAAGTATTTTTAAACAATTTTTATAGCACGTTAATGTTTTTTTTAAACAATTTTTTTTTAAACCTGAGAAAAGTTATGATTTCACGATTTTTTCAGCTTTTCTTGATTCACCCGAAAGAAAAATATATTACATTTTAACATTTTATTAGGTTTTTTGTTTCAGTCAAGAATTACGAGCTACGTCTGATAAATCTCCAGTCATTTATTGTTTCATGTTGAATTTTTTTTTATACATTTCAAATATACATGAAAAAATTTCTAAAAAATAAAACTTAGTTCCTAAAAAAATTTCTAAAAAAAATATGCATGAAGAAATTTCTAAAAAATGCCCGAAAAAAACGCTTTTTTTGGACCTTCTAATTCAGGCTCCCGCCTAAGGTAACGGGAAATACATAGAACGACGAAAGCAAATTCTTTTTGTGGCAGAAAGTGAAAGATGATTTTTCATTGTTTGCATAGAAGGTAAGATATAGCGAGAAAAAATATAATTTTAATCGTTGTTCAGCTCATTCGAGAATAGACTATTGCCAATTTTTTGGAGAACTATTTGTTTGATAATGACTTATTTAGAATTAATAATTAACAAGTTATATATGCTTATAATATATATAATTTATTTATAATAAATAATAAATAATTTACATATCATTATAATCATTATTGTTAAATAAGTAATTCCTTAAATAATTAAATAATCAATTCCCTACGCTCCTGAACAATAAAATACATAATTCCGGTATCGTAAATAAATCATTATAAAATAAGTATTCATAATAATATTTATTTTATAATTATTAATTTATGATAAAGTAATTATGTACTTTAGGATAAATTTAAAAGCAAGGATAAATGTTGTTTGGCTTTGTTTGAGTATTTAAAGTCAAGTAATATGATTTGATGCTACGATCTATTTGCTCGTGTCAATTCGATTTGATTAATTCTTTTTTTCAATTAAATTTACTAACGTCTTTCGAGTTGGGCAAATTAAATTTCCCTCGCATGACCTCCATTCGACCTGCATCTATCTTTGTTGAAAAAAATTAACAACCCAATCTGTCGAAAAGTCGTTTAAAAAAAAAACAATTTCGCGGTCGCGATTAAAAAAAAAAAAGAAATTTTATTCGCTCGATTTCGCTCCTTCATGTCTCTCTTCCAGTCGGAAATTCCGTTGATTCTCGCTCGTTTTTACGATCCGTCGGGTGTCTCATCATCATCATTATCGCCGAGAGGAAATCTCGATCAAATCGATTATTTCATCCGACCTCTTTCATACAGCAGTCGAAATGAGTCATATAACATTTTTTTGCCCCCTAACGTTCCTTCTTTCAATTTCTATTTTTTCCTCTTGTTTACTCTCGTCGACGCATTAAATTCTCGGAGGATTTAACGAGGCTTTCATTAAGTTCTCTCGCGGGGCTACCGCGCTTGGGAAACGTCAATGTGATCGCGGAAATCCACGGGGCAAACGGTCGCGTCGCAGCTTCTCGGCTCTTTTTGCCTCTTACACCCGGGAATATTATCCGCTCTCTTCCCTCTTCTATTTTATTTATATTTATGCTGAACGTAAAAGAACGAGAGACACGGGGCTCGCGAGTCTCCGCAAAGATTCAGCGCGCGCTTGTTTATCTGTTTATTTATTTTATTTTATTTTATTTTATTTATTTTATTTATTTTATTTATTTTATTTATTTTATTTATTTTATTTATTTTATTTATTTGTTTTATTTCATTTATTAGTACGTCTATCGATTCGCTTATGATTATTGTAATATAACACAGTACTACGGTATCTGTTTGTAGCCGAGTAGTCATGGAAAAATAAAAGTTCGTCACAAAAAAAGTAATGCTCGTAAAACCGCTCCAGTCGTTAAACTTTGTTCCGATATTTGCACGGGGACGACGAAAGAAAAATGTCTTGAATCACCAAGATGACGTGTTCGATATTGTCGTAAAATGAAAATTGTTGTTATAGTGCTCGTTATTATAATTAGATAAATTTACTAAGAAATGTGTATATTTGTGTGTCAATATATATATATATATATATATATACATACACACACACATACATACATACATACATACATACATACATACATACATACATATATATATATTTGAATGCATTTTTTTTGTTTATCATCATTATTCATGATGTTTAAGTTTATCAAAACTTATTGCATTGAAACAAAAAGATAATATATATTATATTATATATATATATATATCAGTTTTGATCAGATTAATAATTAAGAGCATCCGTTTGCGTTGTTAATCATTGATATATCAATATTTCTTAATTTCAATGCAACGCATTTGATGAAACATCTCTGTTTCCAAATATGTTTCGTATGTGTGTGTATATAGATGCATACATATTTTATTCTAGAAATGTATACATTTTAATATGTAAATATATATTTAAATTAAATGTCAATTATTATTTATATTAAACATTAAATATATTTATATTTATATATTATTCGATTAATTTAAATATAACATCAAGCGCTGTATATATATATATATAGCCCTTGATGTTATAATTAAACTAATTGAATAATATATAAATATAAATATAAATATATTTAATGTTTAATATAAATAATAATTGACATTAAATTTAAATATATATTTACATATTAAAATGTATACATTTCTAAAATAAAATATGTATGCATCTATATACACACACATACGAAACATATTTGGAAACAGCAATGTTTCATCAAATTCAATGCATTGAAATTAAAAAAATATTAATAGACCAATGATTAACAGAGCGAACGGATGCTCTTGATTATTAATCTGATCAAAACTGATAAATATATATATATATATATATATATACACCTGTGCACAAGTATATTTTCTTTTTCTCGCACATACAAAAAAGGTCGCAACGGCCGGTCGACAGCCTAAGAGCAGACGGCCGCTTTATATCAGCAAGAAATCTTTCGTAATAACAGTTAATTGTCCATTCTCGAAGAGTACACGGGGCCTGAGGCCGTAAGAGTCGGGGCCGTTTGCAATTCGCGTGTTGCACTTTGCCGGGCGTCACGATCTCAACTTCTCCCTGTGTACACCTCAAATTCACCACGGCAATGGGCACGAATCACGAAAACGCGTATTCGCGAGACTTATCGGCAGGGGGGGGGGGAATAAAAGAACGAAGTGCCAAGGCGAATTAGGAAAATACGTTCTATTTATCGCTCGAACGGCCTTGAGACGACCTTGACTGAAAAGGTCATTTGTAGGCTGTGTCCGAGTAGTAAACACGAGGGTCGAAGGGACGAAGATGCTCTGGCAGAGGTCACGACCTCTGAAGGCCTAAGAACGAGAACGTTGACCTTCACACGCGACGTCGGGACGAAGAAACGTGAAGAAAAAAAAAAATGTAATCACGATAGATTAATTCGAAAATTATTCAGTCCGCGAGTGAAACCGCGCCATCTCGATTTGTTTACTCGAAGATTGCGAAATGTCGATAATACGCGGTGGTTCGTGTGTGCGATGACATACGATTGGCGCGAAGTCATTGAAAATGATTGATAAAGCGATGATGCCGAGGACTGGCCGAGTCTTCGGATCTTTGCCTCGGTATCAATAATTATTAACCACGTGACGTATCGCGGATTTCTTTTTTTTTTCCACGGCTATTCGCGCGCAGATACACGCACACGTCGTCATCATTATTGTGCTCATTTTTATCATATCTTTATCATCATTATTGCGGTTATTATTATTAGAACGCGAATTGTCGTTATTGTGCGGTAAACATAAATGGCCGATGGTATTTATCATTTCGCTGTTCTGCGGATACGTGGGAATTCATCGGGACGAACGTCTTTCAACGCCGGTGCATCCGTGGACGTTTGACGGATGACAGTACCGAGCGGGGCAAGAAAAAAAGCAAAGAGAGAGAGGGAGAAAAAATGGAAAAGCAAATGTTGGACTGACCGGTGAAAGAGCCTCCTGCATGTGGATCGCAGCGTTGTCAGCCTCCTCCGCGCACGTCGACATCTTTCCGACGTATCTTGAGTATTCTTTGTTCTCCTCCTGCTGATCAATGATCGCCAAATTGCAACTCCTCGATTACTCGTCTCGCCTGGACGATTGGCACGGTTGTCTCTTTCGTTATTTCTCCTTCGTGTTTCACGTGCGATTCGAAATTGGCATTGGACGGTTTATCACAGACAGCTCAATATATGGCACGTATGAGTCGTTCGGGGCTGATACCTGCCGATTCAGAAGGCAAACAGTGAAACACAAACAAATGGCGCGCACGGGGAAGCAATTGGGCGGAAAGAAGTTGCGGTGAGGGAGTTTTTGAGGGTGCAGAAGTTTGAGGTCATGTTTGGTTGTCAGCCATGAGCGCAGGAAACTTCCATACCGAGGGATTGTATAAGCAATGGAAGGTCCCAGGGACAATCTGAGCCAAACACCAGCGATGGATCAGACGGCGAGTGAACGGCGTGTGAAAGGGTCTTTAAGGGACAACACCACTGTGACGGCTGCAAAAAATCAATTTTTTGAAAACCATCTAGAAAAATCTAAAATACATTTAAGATTAAGATGCCGTTGGACCCAGGTCGAAAAAATAATTATTTTCGGAGATATTGAATATTTTGTGGAGCGGTGCAGCGCTCCGTGACGCTCGGGGTCCCGCGCAGCTGCGGGCCTCAGGGTCGGAAGGTATACCGGGCCTTTCCCAGGTCCTGCGGGTCTTTCCCAGGTATTATTTTGTCTCCCTTCGCAAAAACCGGCTATTGTTATAAATATAGTTTCGAAAAAAGCCATAGGTGGCGATAATTGAAAAATTTTCAAGTCGACAATCGTCAATCGTCGATATTGCAGCTGATATCGCGGTATCATTATTCAATGATGGCCTGAGAAGCCTCATGAAAGTTTTGGAGACGTTGGGGATAACTATCGGCCCAAATTGTTTCAATTTTTGCGTTGAAACCGACGCAGCGCGGATCGAGCTGGCGGAGCGCTCGCTCACAGACGCTGCAAAAGAGGCAAGAGGAGCCTCTACAAGTTCGAGAAAAGATGCTAGGGACAATGATTTGCTTCTTGAAGGCCAGCTATATGCTGCCGGCATCGCTGATTAAAGGTAAAAATTTTTTTTTTCCAATTTATCGCATAAATTAACAAACCTAAAACTTTGAACGCGTTTTTCTCAAAACCACTTTTTTGAGTGCGGCACGCAACAGAACTCGAGCAATTTTTATCCGATCGACTTCAAATTTGAACTGCATCAATAAAACTAGATTATCTAAAGAAGTACATAGGATTTTTTCGATATCTCAATAATAAAAAAAGTTATAGCCTATTTTCGACGAGAAATTTTGCTCGAACATCGTTCTTTAATTTCAAAAGCGTGTCTATTTTTTAAAAATCATAATTTTTTCAAATCCCTATGTACTTCTCTTCAAAATATCATATTATTGACGAAAACACTCGGTATTTTTTTTCAGATCGACTTTGAAGAGAGTTCTGCTGCGTGCCGCGAACCACTGCAGAGGCAACAGTACCTGACGCGGGAGCTTTCCCAGCGTCACCATGGGGCGTGAAAAATTTGAAATTTTTTTTTTATGTATCTCCAATAAACAACGAACAAAACCAAAAAATTTTTTTTCGAATATCTCTTTTTTTTCCCACAAAAAAAAATTCTTGAAAAATGGCAAAAAAACAGGGGGTCACAGTGGTGTTGTCCCTTAAGGGAATCTTTGTCCTCGAAATTGCAGCGGGAGATGTTAGGGACTCAACACGAGCAGCTGGAAGAAGAGGAGGGATGCCTCTACGGAACAGGCATTGCCGATTAGTGGTAATCATAAACACATTTGTGTAAACACATTACAAAACTTTAAACGCGTTTTTCTCGAAAACACGTTTTGTAAAAATGGCTGACATTCTCCTGACCGCTGTAATTAACACATCGACCTGAAATTCGGAGAGCTTACTCAGAAAATATGTCTTCACGGAATGACGCATCGTTTTTTCGATAGATACATTTTTGCATTTATTATTAATCTTTTTATGCGAAACAAAAACGCGAAAATTCGATTTTTTTTCAAATTGCCGCCATTTCCCGAAATTCGTACTAAACGTAAAATCCATCCGTCATTCCACGACCAAAGGGTCACAGATTGATAATATGCTTTGAATTTGTGTTTCAGATCAACAAAGAGGGGGCAGTGATGTCAGCCGTTTACCTCCCGCGATTTAAGGACCTGTTTTCGCGGAGCTGCAACGGCCGCCATTTTGTTTTTTTTTTTCAAAGTAATTTTTTTTAACGTTCTGTATATCATGAATGAAAGCAAGAAAAAACCGCACTCAAGAAGCTTTACTCGTTTCCTTTAAAAAAAGAATAAAATGTAAACACCTGAAATATGGCACTCCAAGGACAAAGTCTCCCTTACGCTTGAGGGTGCCACGATACAAGCTAACTCGAATGTAGCTAAAGGAGCAGGAAGCTGCCGACCAAGCGGAATCTCAATGTGTCTGCAACGGATCAGGCCTCGAGTGGACGATGAGTGGAACAGCCATGATGCTTGAAAGTGCCACAAAACAAGCCAACTCAAAGGAAGGGTAAGGAAAGGAAGTTTCCAACCTAGCGAAATTCCAATGTACCTCCAATGAACCCAGGACGGGTCGACCTTGACGATGATCCTGTCTAGCTGTGTCGACGGCCCACGAGCTATCACGAATCACCTCCTAACCGAACATCTACGAAAACGAAAGTTGTCTGCAGTGAAGGTCGAGGTAGGAGCGCAGCCAGGGAGTTGATGATCATCAAGTTAACCCTGTCTCTCGTCATGAGAGAGCAGTCTTTCAGATACCGAAGGTCACACGGCGTACTGTGTTCTCCAGTAACAACCAGTCCTTCTCTCTATCTCACTCTCTCTTGCGGGTGGAGGTAGTCACTGGCTCTGTGAAGGAGGGAGGGGGGGGGGGTTCCATATTTAAAAAATCAGGAACCAGAGTCCACGGGAGCGTGCGTAACCGGCCGTGTTTGACGGCGAGAGTCATTCCGGAGTGTAACTGGAATTGAGGAGCAAACGAGAGAGCGGGAGAGAGCGAGTGGCGAGTCTGCTGGGAAGGCGCCACAACAACGGAAAACGGCGAGAGCGGGACGGCGCGTATTGCTGCCAGGAACCAACAGACAGGTGTAATAATAGACGTGTAACGAGGGAAGCCGGGCGGAGTGATCGAGAGTCCCCCGGCTCACGAGTCTGGCGGGTTCTGCCAGCTATTATACCATCTCCCTTTCTCATTCTTTCTATACGACCTACTCTTCCTCCTCCGCCATCCCTCCCCGGTCGCCATCGCTCTGTCTCCCTCGGACATTTATACATCTTGAGGGCTATTTGAGTCTGGTCTGTCTGGTGGAGAACCAGAGCCGCAGGGAAAGAGAACGAGTCTCTGGAGAACCTGAACCGAAGAGAGAGAGAGAGAGGGGAAGGAAAAGCATCAGGCAGGACCCCAACAGGCTCCGGGAGTTGAAGAATCCGGCCGCGAAAACCAGACCTACGTTGAACCTGAACGAGAGGAATGGTGTGAAAGGTAGGTCGGTAAGTTACCGACCAGCTTGCACTGAGAAAGAAGAGAAGGTGGGAAGCAAGGTCATCGATCAGGTGATAGGGATGTTCGAGGAATCCTGGAAATGAATGGAGGCACCCGTTGACATCCAGATGGACTTCCGCAAGACCCTGATCAGAGTACTCTCCGGTACTCTGGTACTCTCCGGTGACTCAATAACGGAGATGATTGATGCACCGAACCGGAACGTTCGACGGATAGCACGAGTGGGGCACATCACAACGCCCACGCATACGTCGAAGGTCGAAGGTCAAGCGGGGCAAGAGCGGTGGAAGCGAGGACAGGAAGAGCTGCTTTCGTAGGTGGCTCATTCGCAACGAGCGGGCAAGCAACGAGTCCGCCGGGGAGCCGCCCCGAGAGCTTCTCCTTGCCTGGTCCGGTCCGCATTACACAGACGAGAGGAGCAGCAGCCGGATGGGCACATAGCTGAGAAGCAGGTTCGGCCGGTCTAACCTGATTCTCAAAGGAACCCCGCAGCATCGAGATTGGACCCACCTCCGTTTGTATTTCAACAACGTAACCGCGATGATCCGACCGCTGTCCCCGTGAGGAGTCGGCTTCGGCCTCATCGCCGACCGCCCTCGTCTCGTGTGCCTCGGCGGCTCTCGTTGCCGAACGACCAGCAGTCTCGCGTGCTTCTTTTTTTTCGTTAAACTATCGAGTACCGCGGGCCAACTTGTCGGACAAAGTGCGCGTTGAGATCGTGATCGGTAGCTTCCTGATCGGCAATATTCTGATCGGTAAGTTCCTGATCGGTACGTTTTTGATCGGTATGTTCCTGATCGGTAGGATCTTGATCGGTAAGATTCCAATTGGCAAGATTTTCATCGGTATGCTCCTGATCGGCAGGATCTTGATCGATAAGAATCTTGATTCTGATCGGTAAGTTCCCGATCGGTAAGATCAGCCGTGCGATTTCGAGTACGTGTCGTTTGGAAGGATCATTCCGGAAGCGATCAACCGGGTGACCAAACCTAACCTCAAAACGGCCACTTTGAGGTTGAAGGTCAGTCGGACACTCGGGAGACCTTGTTAAAGCGGCCCCTGCGGGCCATGAGCACCAGGTTACTTCACGGACCGGCCAGAAGGTGTCGATCAACCGGGAGAACGACGACGACGAACAACGCCGCGTGAAAAGTCCGCGCGGGAGGAGAGTGGGTGAACTCGACACGCGGCGATATCCCGATAGTATCGGTATCATTCCTTTAGACTCCGAGTGGGCATTTTGCCATGTGTGAGGGGGCAAAAAAGAGTGAGAGAGGGAGAGAGATGGACAGTTTGCCAGTGAGAGTTTGTTCAGTGTCTTCGTCGTCGAGAGGTTCGCGCCGATACGACGAGAAGATCGAAGGACCCTGCGCGATGTATATACTTCGCAGCACACACACATACACACACATACACACACATATATATATATTCGTGTAGCCAACTACACACAGGCAGCCAGGTACACGTAGCTACGTGTACAAACGACATAGTCGAAGAGTCCGTGAGAGAGGTGCGCTATCAGCGGAGGCCAATTAGCACCACGTTTCGTTCACGTGTAAAAGCGAAGAGAGAGAGAGAGAGAGAGAGGAGAGAGAGAGGAGAGAGAGGAGAGAGAGGGAGAGAGAGGGAGAGAGAGAGAGAGAGAGAGAGAGAGAGAGAGAGAGAGAGAGAGAGAGAGAGAGAGAGAGAGAGAGAGAGAGAGAGAGAGAGAGAGAGAGAGAGAGAGAGAGAGAGAGAGAGAGAGAGAGAGAGAGAGAGAGGGAGAGGCGGGAGAGAGAGAGGGAGAGAGAGAGGGAGAGAGAGGAGGGAGGAGAGAGAGGAGAGGGAGAGAGAGAGAGGGGAGAGAGAGAGGGGGGGGAGAGGGAGAGAGAGGGGGGAGAGGGAGAGAGAGGAGAGAGAGGGAGAGAGAGAGAGAGAGAGAGAGAGAGAGAGAGAGAGAGAGAGAGAGAGAGAGAGAGAGCAGAGAGACTAATGACCAGGCTAAATGGGCAAGGAACTAAGCCTGGAATAGTAGAACGTTTGAACAGTGAGAGAGAGGGGAGAGGAGAGAGTGAATGAACAGGAGAGAGGAAGAGAGAGATGGAAGAGGATGGTCGCAGAAGAGAGAGAGGAGGGAGACGATTGTCGATAAGAGGAGGCCAGAGACATAGATTCACGATAGGAAAAATTATCTGACGCTCCATGAGGGTCCCCATCAAGGAATACCTGTCCACCACGTAGATCGGTAAATGAGCAATCCTTCGAACCGCCATTTGGATGGAGACCCGAAGAACGATGAATATTCATCGGCCATTTGAGTTTCAAACCTCTCCCTTTGAAATTTGTGTGTGTATGTGTATTTTTTTTCACACCGATGCTAAAAGTATTTTTTTTTTCGTCTCTGGGCAATGTTCGTGACGCAATTTGGTGAAAGTGCGAATCAGTGAAGTGGCCGAATGTTTGGAGCAGCCTGAAAACTAATATTGAGCCAGTACTCGGGATTAAAGTGCGGAAGTTTGAAGACCTTGGAGGTTTCGTTCGCGGAGCAATTTGCCATCGACCTGAAGAGGCCAGCGATCATGGAGATAGGCAAGAAAAAAAAGGAAGAAAAGAAAACGAGGAGACGCATGGAATCATTGAAATTTAATCTCGCGAGCAGAAACCGTAGGCCTAAAATACTCGGCGCTCAAATTTATCCTCGAGCTTGGCAAAGGAGCGAGATACATGCTGCGGTCAAGCGAACAGGATGGAAGACCCTTTCCATTGTTGATGGGATTCTCGGCGAAGGTAAGAGAGGTAGAGAGAGAGAGAGAGAGAGAGAGAGAGAGAGAGAGAGAGAGAGAGAGAGAGAGAGCGAGAGTCGAAAGGGATGGAAAGTACCGGGAGAAAAACTATGCGTGTGTGCGTAAGGATGAGATCTCGAAAAGAGGGAACATCTTCGCGACGAGGATGAAGGAGACAGGTCCGTTTACCTGCCGCCACCTGCCGCGAGCTCTTCTAGGGCCCCTGGCAGGTATCCACCAGCCTCGCAGGATGAAGGAAAACACACAAAAAGAAAGAAGGCACCCGCAACGCTACAGGTCCAGCAGTGTGTCAAGTTAGAGAACGTAAATAAAAAAGACAACATTGATATTCCTATGCAGAGGATGGGACGGTTGGAAAATAAGGCACCTGCGTGTGGAAGGACCTAAAAATAGCCTCAAATCGTCCATTGTACTCGTCCACCAGTCCTTCGGAGCCGCTTACAGCGTCCGATTCGTTTATTGACGCGACATACCGAGGCTACTTGGATCTCAACGTCATCAGCTAATGATCACTTGAAGACTGAGAGTGACTGGAGGGCGGTTGGAACAGGGACAAGAGTCTGGATGGACAAAAGGAGGCTTGGCCAGTTTTGGTCACTGTCCAATTGTGAAGACACCGGTGGTAAAAGGGACCAAGGCATTGATAACGCGAGTACTCACTTGTCGCGGTTGCAATGGATGATAGATGTGTGTCCAGACGTGTTTAATCAGCGTCAATGTTGACGAGGCGGCACGCTGGAGTAAAGTTACCACGCGTCATTGATGCCCGGCGGGAGTGGATG